>MU731489.1:139993-168512 GCA_026770625.1 Nicotiana glauca
CTATAACCAATCAACAAAACTAAAATTTAACTCTAATTAATATGTAACATTGAACTAATAGGCAGTAAACTATTAAACAATTGAGATCCCAGTAAACTATCATTCAACAACCTATGATTAAATAACAAACAAACATGAAGTCAACAGGTAATGATTAATCAATGTCACTAATTTATGAATTTTAAACTACCATCAGTAAGCACAGAAGGGGAATCAAAAACAAAATTTAAATGACAAAATCATCAATACTAATTACTGCCAAAAAAGAAAGGAGAAAAGGAGCATAAGGAAAAGATGAACAAATCAACAGTAATAAAGGAAAATTATATTCAAACTAATTAAAGAAATAGTAGAGACTCACCTATGCAAGGCTGGAATGGAGATTGAAAATCGATTCGAGCCCCGGAATAATTTTAATTGTTTGTTCTTCTCAAAGAACAAACGAAAACGTTATTTCGTGACTTGAATCCAATACCAGACTCGAAAAATCAGGCTAAATCGAGCAAAGATGAACTCCTAGGGTTCTGCCTTCTTTATGATTCGAGATTCGAGCAGTTCCGGTAATGTTTGAAAGAAACCAATGAGGGATTCAAGAAGCGGGGAACCAGGAGAGTATAGGGTGTATTTTTGTTGTCGTTTGGTGTTATGTCTAGGGTTTGATAAGTTTTTGGACAGTTTTATTAATTGACTTGCATTAAACGTGGGTCGTTGGATGAGGGGCAATGGACGACTCAGATCTAATCGGCGCCAAACGGTGTCCTTTCGCTTTTCCAAAGGGCAGGCCAGGTTAATGGGCATTTGGGCTTGGGGTTTGGTCTGACTTTAGGGGTTTTTGGTTTGGGATAAGCCAATTTTGGCCCAATTTTATTGAGACCACTTTCTTCCTTTTAATTTTCTAATTCCATTCTTTTCTTTCCTTTTTTTCTATTTTTATTTATTTATTCTATTTATTTTCTTTGCAAAATTAGAAAAACCTAATTTAACTCCCAAACTAATTAATTTCCAAAAATGAACTAAATCCTAATTTTAAAGAGAAAAATTAAGCAAAAAGTGATAAGGGATGTAAAAGATTTATTTTTTGGTAATTTTCTCTTACTTTAGTAATATTAAGTAACTAGCAAAACTAAGAATGTAAAATTGAATTCTAAAAGCAAACGCACTATTTTTGTACCTTTTTATGAATTATGGAAACTAAAAATGCACATAAAAATTCAAACAAGACACAAAATCATGCAATTAATTCCTAAAAATTCAAATAATAAAGAAAAATCCTAATTCTAAAGAATTTTATAGGAGTAATTTAAGCGTGGAAAAAATCACGTGCTCACACGTGCGTATGTTGCTTTTCCCCTACTGGCGTATACTCGAGGTAATACTTTCCCATCTCGTTTGTACTGGATTTTCCATTTGTATATATGGAGTGGTTCCTTGGGCGAGGCAGCGCTTTTTTGGAGAGTGGATGGAGTCGTCGGCCTCTAGGCCGAGGGATGACAGTAAAAAGAGGGATCGGAGCCCGTAATGCGAAAGAGCCTTTAGCGGTGCTGGTCAGGCTCATATTTCTAAAGACGGGACATCGCTCAAGTTTGTGTTCTCGGAGTGCTCGATCCTGACCAACGGCTCCTTCGAGTGAGCACGTGCCCGTGGCTAGTTCTTCTGGGATCACAGGGGGCATGACCAACAGGAGCGTGTTTTGATTTGGAGGAAATCCGTCGTCTTCACTATGTGGTGAGTTTGTGCACAATTTCCTTGTATGCCGCTTCTTCCTCCTCTCATTGAATCTTTCCTGTACAGGTTTGTGATAGGCTCAAGTCCGAGCTTCTACACTAAAGGGCCAAGTTTCAGAGAGTTCTGGATGAGCGAGAATCCCTTAGGCTTCTTTGCAAGGAGAAGGAAGTTCAGCTGTAGCATTGGTGATATGAGGCGTATCGGAGTTCAATTTATGAGAGCTATTTGATGGAGCAGGTAATATCTTGTAATGCTTGCTTCGCTTGTTTCTAAACTTAAGGCTAATTTCCTCTTGCCATCAGTTGTAGAAAAAGGCGGAGGCCTTGGAGTACCTTAAAGGCGATGTAAACCATGTTAGGGCCGCTTACGAGGAGCTAAGACCTCAAGTGCAGGCATAAGCTCTAGAAGACATGAGCGCCTTGGCTAAGGTCCCTACTTTCGAGGTCCAACTCAACTTGACCCGTGACAATGCCAAAGTTCAGGCAGATATGATCGAGAGACTTGAGTCTGATCTCTCGATGGTCAGGGCCGGGATAATCGATGCCCGGGCAGAAGCGGCATTAAGCCAAACCAGGGCTGATTGTGAGATGGCGATTTGCATAAAGGATGCTGATGACATCAATCCGAGTTGAAGCGAGCCCTCGATAATGAGAAAAGGATCGAGGAATATGTTCGTTGCCAATCCTGGAGAGAGGTATTCGAGGAGGTTAGTGCGAGTGGATTCATTCTCTCGGAGGAATTGGCTCGAGAAAGGGCGGATGAGTTTACATTGCAGAGGACGAACTTAACAAGTTGTAGCCTTTTGGCGTGGAATATAGATTCCTCTGATTCGTAGTTTTGTTTTCGATACGCGCAGGATATGTCTGTAGGCGGAGAATGCTTTTTTGCATATGTAATATAAGAAGAATTTTAAAGATTTATTCCTTTTGCACCTTTTTCTATCGCCGCTTTCGATCATGTAGACTGGTTGTGGAACTAGTCCCCGAGTCGTGTTACGGCTCGAGCTTCGATTGGCCTTCCCGCTCTTTCCCGCATGCATGGGCGAAGGGCGATGGTCTTTCGTGCTTCTGAGTTGAAATGACTTCCTGAGTGGGTGGCTTGGAGATTTGTCTTGGCTGACGATAGCATCATTTGGGCGGTGCCTTTAGGCATATTGTGGTTGAATAGTCCTCGGGTTCAGGCTTCGAGTCGGGATCTGATTCGAGCTTAATGTACCTTCGAGTTTGACGCTCGTTCGGGCTTGCGATAATGGTTTTTATTTCGTTCCCTTAGATGTGCTATGATTTTTGGGTCCAGTCTCCGAGTTGCATTACGACTCGAGCTGTAATCGACCCTATATTTTTGGTGATTTTTCGGCCGACAAAATAGTAGGATCTATGTCGCGCCCTCGGGCATATTATAATTTTTGGGCCCAGTCTCCGAATCACGTTGTGACTCGAGCTATAATTGACCCTCAAATCTTATTGAGTTTCTAGCCAGCGATGGTGGCTTTTCTATCGTTTGGTCGTTGAGACCTTTGAATATGTGGCCCGTAGGCTTGCATAGTCAACTATTTTGGATCCGGTCTCTGAATCGTGTTACGATTTGAGCTTTCTTTAATCCTCGAGTTTTCAATTTTCAAGCTGGCGATAATGGCTCTTACACTGCACGGTCGTAGAGACCTTTTACATTATATGTTAGAGACCTTTTAATATGAGGCCCGTAGGCTTGCATAGATGGAGACAATGGCTCTTACACTATTTTTTCCCGCGGTCTTTTTGTAGTCTTTGTTTCCGCTCGTTAAGGTCTTTCTGTATATTTTTGCCTGACCCATCGTCGATTCTGAAAAAACCTCGATTTCAAGCGTAGTCGGCGATGTTTTGAGCACCTTGTAAGGTTTATAGGTCATATTTAATGACACGACCGATTGTTTTGAGTCCTAGTGCTCCGTTCAATAGTTGGAGGCCATGAATAGCTTCATTTCAGGTATTATGACTTGCACACATTGTCGAAATTAAGTTCCAGGAAGTTCAGAGTCGATTTGGAAAGAGAATTCTCATTTCGGAAGATTTAAGTTGAAAGAATGAACAACGATTGGAATTTTGAGTAAACGACTTTGGAATCAGGATCTGAAGGTTCCCGCAGGTTCGTATGATAATTTCGGACTTGGGCGTATGCCCGGTTTGGGTTTCGGATAACCCGGGAGTGTTTTTGCACCTATTGTGGAAGTTAGCATTTTAGAAGAAAATTCATAAGTTTGGCTTGAAGTTCATTTCAGTGTTATCTATGTCCGTTTGGGATTCTGAGACTGTGAATAGCTTCGTATGGTGATTCTGGAGTTGGGGGCGCGATCGGAAGTGAATTCGGAGGTCCGTAGGTCATTTTGGAGCCATTTGGCTAAAGAAAGAAATTTGAAGGTTTTTGAGAAGTTTGACCGGGGGTGGACTTTTTGATATCGGGGTCGGAATCCAATTTAGGAAGTTGGAGTAGGTCCGTAATGTTGAATATGACTTGTGCGCACAATTTGAGGTTAATCGGACGTGATTTGATAGGTTTAAACATCGGAAATACAAGTTTAAAATTCTAAAGTTCATTAAGTTTGGATTGGGGGTTGATTGATGATTTTAGCATTGTTTGATGTGATTTGAGGCCTCGAGCAAATCCGTAATGTGTTTTGGGATTGGTTGGTAGGTTTGGTTGAGGTCCTGGAGGCCTCGGGTGGATTCCGGGTGGTTAACAGATCAAAAATAGGATTTTTAGAAGGTTGAGGATTGCTGGTTGCTGTCATAAGTGCACTTGCAAAAAATGGGCCGCTGGTGCGAAGATGTAGATGCGGCCAGGGGAGCCGCAGATGTGGTTTGGACCAAGGTGAAGAAGAGCCACAGATGTGGAACCACATTTGCGGTAGAGGGCTCACAGAAGCGAAAATAAGGGGGCCTAGGAAGGACCGCAGATGCGGTAAATAGGCCACACCTGCGGAATCGCAGAAGTGGTCCATGGATCGCAGGTGCGAAAATAGCTGGGGAAGAATGGTTGTTTTAAAAATCAGGACTTGGCCATTTATCTCATATTTTCATAGCTTGGGCGATTTTTGGGGAGCTTCAAGAGAGGATTTTCATCTTCAATGATAAGATAAGTTATCCCCACCTATTTTTGAGTTAAATACATCAACTATGCATGGATTTGAGCACTGAAATTAGTAGAAATTTGGGAGTAGTAGAAAGACCTAGAATTTGTATTCTTTTAATTTAACCACGAGATTGAGTATGGAATTTAGTAAAAATTATATATTTGAGTTCCTAAGGTCATGGGTAATCTTTATATTCGAAAAATTTTGGATTCCGGGCACGTGGGCCCGATGGCGTTTTGGTCAACTTCTCGATCGGGTTAGGAATTTCTATAAATTAGATTGTAATGAATAATTGAGCATATATTAATGGGTTTGCGTAACCGTTGGCTAGTTTTGGATCCTGGTGCACCAATTAGAGTCTTCGAAAGGGCGTGGAATGCCGGTTTGGATCTTCGGAGCGAGGTGAGTCTCCTTTCTAACCTTGTAAGATGGAATTGTCCCCCTAGGTGAAATAAATTATTATGTGCTCCTATTTGTGGGGGCTACGTGCGCACGAGGTGACGAGAGTCCGTGCGTAGCTACTATTATGCTATTGTCCGGGTAGTTAGGACCCAAAAGCATGTTATACTTTGATTATTTATGAACCCATTGACAGCCTGAGTTGCTTAAATCACATTGAATTAGTAAGTGAATTTCTAGAAGGATTAAACTTCATTTCTTAAAAAAAAATTGCTAAAGGAGAATTGATTTTTTTTGGATAATTATCCCCTGATAAATTCTTAATTGGCTATTTGAGCATGTATTTTATGTGTATCTGCGTCGCATGGATGATTCGCGAGCAGGGTGATTGTTTATTTTATGTTGACCGCATCTCATGGATAGATTCGCGAGCAGGGTAATAGATGCATCTATGGTTGGGGCCGTTCAACCCGCGGCAGTGCACAATTCACATTTCTGTTGGATCGGACCGTCGCTTCGGTGTGATTTGTGCATGTTATTTTGTCACTTAAGAATTTTAAATGCGAAATTTGCCCTTTGTGGCTTGATTTAAATTGAAAAGATAATGAAGAGTAAACTTTGAAAATCCTTGATTATTTCTTGAAGGTGTTTACCTGTTTTCTTGTGAATTAGAACTGCTATATAAATCCATGATTTCCTCGCCTTTTTAGTATATTGTCAATTGACCTCTAGTAAGTATCGAAGTTGACCATCTCGTCTCTACTTCTTCGAGATTAGACAGGATACTCATTGAGTACATGTGGTTTACGTACTCATAATACACTTCTGTGCATTTTTGTTGCTCATGTATATGTAACCCTAGTGGCCTACTGGGCGTAGCAGCGCAGATGATTCTGGGACTAGGAGAGTTGCATTATTCGAGGCGACCTGCAGCTAGTATAGTCCCTTTCAGTATATTGTATCTATTTCTTGTCCACTGTATTTCGGACAGATGTTGTATTTTATTGCCATATCTGTAGATGCTCATGCACTTGTGACACCGGGTTCTGGGAGGATTTTTGGATTGTTCAGTATTAAGCCTTTTATTGACTTTATGTTCATTTTTGTAAGATTTTTATTGTCTAATATTTAATGTATAAGAAAAATGTTTTTCGCAAGTACTAAACCTGGAAATTAATTATGCATTCTTGGTTGGCTTGACTGACAGCGGCGTCCGGTGCCACCACGACCCTTAGTGGATTTTGGGTCGTGATAACATGGTATCAGAGCACTAGGTTCCTGGGTCTCACGTGTCATGAGCAAGTCTAGTAGAGTCTTGCGGATCGGTACGGAGACGTCTGTACTTATCCTCGGGAGGCTGTAGGATTGTTAGGAGTACTTCCCTTCTTGATTCCTTATCGTGCGATTTGATTTCATGTGAGGTTTATGCCTTTGTCTCTTTCCCAGTCAATCTTCTGCGACGCGAAGTGCTCGTTGTAAATCAAGAATTGAAGAACCATAATGGTACTACATATGTGATATGGGATGTTTCTCCCGGTATAACTGATCGGATTATTATCGTCGCGTTGTAAAAGGAACTTTGTTGGTTTCAGCCCAGTAGCGGTACTTCTAGGGGCTCTGGGGTTAGGCACAAGTTGCCACGATGCTTATGAACTATTATTTTGTGGTATTGTTATAATGGTAGGATGTTTTGCCCATGCGTCGGGGCAGTGAATGACTTCAAGGGAGGTTTACTCAGTGCATAATCAAGAGACTCAATATTTTATTCTCGGCAGGGGGAAAGGCAATCAAACTAAGGATGGTCAGATGTGGACTGGTGGAAGTAATGAGACTTGGTAATTGCAAGCGTTGTGGGGTTTTCTCCTATGATGGGGTACTGTTGTCCTAATTGAACGTATTAAGTTTGTCGGTGTTATGATCTTCTACAATTCGCCTATGGGGCAAGATATCGTGAAATAGTATCGGAGATGTAACTATCAGATATCGTAGGGTGCGGTGGTTTAGGATTGAATCAGTATTTCAAATATTGACGGTTCAAGAAAGATGACCTTCGGAAAAGTTTGGAGTTAGTAGCAAATTGTGGATTCAAGTTCTATGAAGATAAATTTTATTAAGGAAACGACTGAGTATCAAAAGATGAAAATGACATGTGGGAAGTGTCAGGCGGAGTTTTAAACTTCTAAAAGGCCAGGCTTAGGAAGCGCAGGCCGAGCAGTTGATTAAAGAAGTGAGTTTGCCCAAAGTGGGAGAGTGGCGGAGCTGCATAGGGGTTTGGTCCTAAGGTGACTATGCACCTTAAGGAGAGTTTGGAATGATTTGAGAATATCGGTGCTTGGTTATTAGGGTCTACGAATCTAATTTGAAATAGGGATTCTTGTGCGGCCGGAGATTTAATATAACAGAAAGGAGCCGCTTAAATGAAGAAGGATGTAGCATGACTTTGATTGAAAGGATGTTGTCGTACATTTAAATGATGTCCACGAGGGGTAAATGGACCTGTGCAGCTGAAGAGTGAGCTCAGACTCAGGAAGGGTCATTGATGTCATAGTGATTGTACCCTGTGTAACAGTGTTGGAAGATGCCGGGGAAAGCCTTCTATAGGTGGGTTACCCAAGTGAGCAGGTTAGCAGTCGCGTGGTTGGTGAGGCTTCTGCGAAGAACTCTATTGGTTATGTAGCAAAGGGATCGGTCGTGCGAATGCAGTGGGTGAATCAGAGAACAAAAGAATGGGGTCTTGCGGAAAGAATCCGAGAATTTATGCGATTGATCGCGCAAGGTTATGTCGATGAAAGCTAGGGAATCTTGGTAAATTTTAGAGTTGTGAAATAATGGCTTCAAGCTAAGTGGGAGAGTCCCACCGCTTATAATTGGGTTGCATGGTTTCCTACTTGCGAGGTTTCTGGTTATTAGCATATTGATGGGCTATTTCAGCTACGGGGAAAGGCCATAAGTGGTATTCTGAGCAAAGGAATTATTAAAGGTGGGCTATCGTTGTCCTTATGGGCCCATGTTCAGACATGGAGAAAGATTTAGGATTTTGCTTGTATAGATGCGGGTTCCAAGGGAAGTGATTCGGCGGGTTCTTTGCCAAGGGTGTATTCATGCGATGGAGGACTCATGGAGTTGATCATATTCGGGGCCAAGTCAGAGCGGGTGGCTCTCAGCAACAGTTCTAATGGGATTAAAAAGGGGTAAAGTGTGGTGCCTAATGATTTCAAACCTATAGGTGCAGTTGAGAATCAAGCTTTTGCAGCAGCTTATGAATGGAGGCTTAGAACGTTCTCTGATATTTTGGCTCACGATGTAGCAATTGGGAGGTGTGAGAACAGTTCGTGAGATTTGAGACAGCATGGTCTTGTGATTCAAGGTCACTCGAGATGAGCACAGAGGGAGTATGTTATGTGACAGAAGTAGTTAGTATTATCTCTAAGGCAATCAAGGATATATTGGGAGAAGGTAGATTGATTGGCCATAGTTGAATTTGGCATATTGGTGTTAGCGATTAGTTTCCTCAGCGTGATCGAGTTATGCAAGTGAGTTGCGATAGTGCGTATGAGGCTTGTCAGCTGCCGTAATTGATATTATTCAGAAGCATTCTTATGTTATGGCTTGTTATGTGGAAGCGAATTCCGGAAGCGCTATGGTTCCTTAGACCACTACTTAGATAGTTGCATGTTCTATGTTTATGAGTATTCACTTATGTGTTGCTATGGTTCTCCTAAAGTGAGTTCAGTGGAAAGCTTTGATGTGATAAAGTATTGATCTGTTAGCAATCCTAGAATTATGATAAAGAATCGTGTCCTACTGTACATTGCCATGTCAGGTGCAACGAGTAGTATGGAATTTGAAATGAGAATCAAAGCTGCAGTTCGGTGTGGACAAGGATGTCACAAGCTCAGAATAGCAGGAAAAGAGTTTCGATGTTTAAAGTGAGTTGGTATTGTCTTCCGCGTCACCTGAGATTGGTGTATTGTAAGAAGGGCCTGTATCATGGTTAATGATTCTTGAACATTTTTCAGCATTAGTGCGGCCGGTGGGCTGGAGGTAAGACCCAGTTATGTGTTATGGTAGGTTGTGGGAGTGTTCCCCACAGGAAGATTGTATAAATGTGGCACGTAGTCACTTGATTGATTAAAGATTCAAACCAAGTATGAAGAATTGTGATGACATCGTTAAATTGAGAATACATGCCTGGAGGGAACCCAGTTACTGAGTTGTGGACTGTGGATGGGTACTCCGGTTATGACGGTCGTTCTTGTGTGTTATGAGAAGAGGGAGATTATTATGGACCTTGAAAAGTTTATTAGCCTAGTCAGTATAATCAGAATTGTCTTGAGGTGGATGGATGGATTCAAATGTGAATATGGGCCCTAAATCAGGCCAAACGTGTTCATTTCAGTGATGCGCTCCTTATGTAGGAGTAGTCAGGGTGTTATTTCATTGGCAGGTATTTCATGAAGTGATGCATTGCGCCGTGCGAGTTGTGAGACGGCTTGAGAAATTGCTTATGTGTTAAGGATCCGAGTAGAAGTGATGTTTTATGAGCAAGATGGCTCTTGAGAGTCAGTTTGTATATCGTACCTCAGTTGTGCTTGAGTTTTATAGCTTATGACGCTGTATGTTCCCTCGGGGATGTTATTATGCACTTAGTGTGCTTGTGACCAATATTCGGTATATTATTGAAATGAGCAGTCTAGCTCGGTGCGTACCTCCTTATGCAAGATTTATGGGTGTATCGGGTGGCATGCCGCCATGGTTATGTTATTCGGATTGGGTTGCGCGCCGCAACAGTGTGAAGTTGAGTACAATTCCCCGTATCTATTTTATGTGTTTTGTTTCCTACTTTATAAGGGAAGTTTATATTAGCTGTGTTCCCGCATCGCATGTATGATTCGCGAGCGGGGTGTTTGTTTAATTAAGTCGACCGCATCGCATGCATGATCCGCAAGCGGTGTAGTTGAATTTCCTTCTCGAAGTTTGCTTTCCTTTATATCGCGTTCGATATGGTAGCCCGTTGGAACATTGTAGCATCATATAGGACTTTTGATAATGCCTGGGGTGGCCTGTTACCTGAGCAATTGTATCAGATAGGACGGGACCCCTTGATATAGGATTCTGTGCAATCCAGTCGAATGAGGTATGTTATGGAGACAAGACCATTATTGGGTTCAGAAAGAGGTGAAGGTTTTGGTCAAGAGTACAGACCTAATGATTTGTTGATCGGCAGTTGATTATAAATTTCTGCACATCCCTTCCGTCGTCGCGGTATTGTATAGGTTGGAGTAAGACCTGTGTATGTCATAGGGTGCAATTGGAGCATCAGATTGGTAGGATTTAGACTAAGTTGATCAAAAAAAGGTTATTGCGGTCCGATGAGTAAAGTGATGCTAGAAATGAATTCAGCAAAGTTATGCAACTATGTTTGAGAACAGCGTGTGGTGATTAATATGGTGGCCTTATGGTGGGAACTGGTCGGACATGAAATTCCAGATGTTAGAAATGGTCCTTAAGGCGTATCTGCTTGAATAAAAGAGAATAGCTTCAGAATGGATTGAGCTAATGTGCTCAACTGAACTGTGGTAGCACAGGAAGGTGCATGTGAAGTTAAACAGCGATTTCAGACCACTCCGATGTAGTTATCAGCACGTTCAAGGACGAACGTATGTTTAAGTGGGAGAGAATGTAATGACCCGACCGGTCATTTTGAGTCCTAGTGCTCCATTCAGCAGTCGGAGGCCATGAACAGCTTCATTTTTGGTATTATGACTTGTACGCGTGGTCGGAATTAAGTTCCGGGAAGTTCAGAGTTGATTTGGAAAAAGAATTCTCATTTCAGAAGATTTAAGTTGAAAGAATGAACTAGGGTTGGAATTTTGAGTAAATGACCTTGGAATTAGGATCTGAAGGTTCTAGCAGGTTCGTATGATGATTTCAGACTTGGGCGTATACCCAGTTCGGGTTTCGGATAACCCGGGAGTGTTTTGGCACCTATTGTGGAAGTTAGCATTTTAGAAGAAAATTCATAAGTTTGGCTTGATGTGCATTTCAGTGTTATCGACGTCCGTTTGGGATTTTGAGACTGTGAATAGCTCCGTATGGTGATTCTGGAGTTGGGGGCGCGATCGAAAGTGAATTCGGAGGTCCGTAGGTCATTTTGGAGCCATTTGCTAAAGATAGAAATTTGAAGATTTTTGAGAAGTTTGACAGGGGGTGGACTTTTTGGTATCAGGATCAGAATCTGATTCCGGAAGTTGGAGTAGGTCCGTAATGTCGAATATGACTTGTGCGCAAAATTTAAGGTCAATCGAACATGATTTGATAGGTTTAAACATCGGAAATAGAAGTTTGAAATTCTAAAGTTCATTAAGTTTGGATTTGGGGTTTATTCGTTATTTTAGCATTATTTGATGTGATTTGAGGCCTCGAGAAAGTCCGTAGCGTGTTTTGGGATTGGTTGGTAGGTTTGGTTGAGGTCCCGAGGGCCTCGGGTGGATTTCGGGTGGTTAACAGATAAAAAATGGGATTTTTGGAAGGTTGTGGATTACTGGTTGCTGTCATAACCGCACCTGCGAAAAATGGGCCGCAGGTGCGGAGACGCAGTGCGGCCAGGGGAGTTGCAGATGCGGTTTGGACCAAGGTGAAGAAGGGCCGCAGATGTAGTTGAGGAACCGCAGATGCGGAACCGCATCTGCGGTAGAGGGCTCGTAGAAGCGGAAATAAGGGGGCCTGGGAAGGACCGCATATGCAGTAAATAGGCCGCACCTGCGGAACCGCAGAAGCAGTCCATGGACCGCAGGTGCGAAAATAATTGGGGCAGAATGGTTGTTTTAAAAATCAGGACTTGGCCATTTATCTCATATTTTTCATAGTTTGGGCAATTTTTGGGGAGCTTCAAGAGAGGATTTTCATCTTCAATGATAAGATAAGTTATCCCCACCTATTTTTGAGTTAAATACATCATCTATGCATGGATTTGAGCATTGAAATTAGTAGAAATTTGGGAGTTTTAGTAGAAAGATCTAGAATTTGTATTCTTGGAATTTAACCACGAGATTGAGTATAGAATTTAGTAAAAATTATATATTTGAGTTCCTAAGGTCATGGGTAATCTTTATCTTCGAAAAATCTATGATTCCGGGCACGTGGGCCCGAGGGCGTTTTGGTCAACTTCTCGATCAGGGTTAAGAATTTCTATAAATTAGATTGTAATGAATAATTGAGCATATATTAATGGATTTGCATAATTGTTGGCTAGTTTTGGAGCCTGGTGCACCAATTAGAGTCTTCGAAAGGGCGTGGAATGCCGGTTTGGATCTTCGGAGCAAGGTGAGTCTCCTTTCTAACCTTGTAAGAGGGAATTGTCCCCCTAGGTGAAATAAATTATTATGTGCTCCTATTTGTGTAGGCTACGTGCGCACGAGGTGACGAGAGTCTGTGCATAGTAATTAGGATCCAAAAGCATGTTATACTTGGATTATTTATGAACCCATTGATAGCTTGAGTTGCTTAAATCACATTGAATTAGTAAGTGAATTTCTAAAAGGATTAAACTTCATTTCTTAAAAAAAATTATTAAAGGAGAATTGGTTTTATTTGGATAATTATCCCCTGATAAATTCTTAATTAGCTATTTGAGAATGTATTTTATGTGTACCTGCATCACATGGATGATTCGCGAGCAGGGTGATTGTTTATTTTATGTTGACCACGTCGTATGGATAGATTCACAAGCAGAGTAATAGATGCATATATGGTTCGGGCCATTCGACCCTCGGCAGTGCACAATTTACATTTCTGTTGGATCGGGCCGTCGCCTCGGTGTGATTTGCGCATGTTATTTTTTCTCTTGAGAATTTTAAATGTGAAATTTGCCCTTCGTGGCTTGATATAAATTGAAAAGATAATGAAGAGTAAACCTTGAAAATCCTTGATTATTTCTTCAAGGTGTTTAACCTGTTTTCCGGCTTCATGAATTAGAAGTACTATATAAATCCATGATTTCCTCGCACTTTTAGTATATTGTCAATTGACCTCTAGTAAGTGTCGAAGTTGACTATCTCGTCTCTACTTCTTCGAGATTAGACGGGATACTCATTGAGTACACGTGGTTTACGTAATCATACTACACTTCTGTGCATTTTTGCTGCAAAAGTATATGTAACCCTAGTGGCCTACTGGGCATAGCAGTGCGGATGATTCTGGGACTAAGAGAGTTGCTTTATTCGAGGCGACCCGCAGCTAGTATAGTCCTTTTTAGTATATTGTATCTATTTCTTATCCACTGTATTTCAGACGGATGTTGTATTTTATTGCCTTATCTGTAGATGCTCATGCACTTGTGACACCGGGTTCTGGGAGGATTTTTGGATTGTTCAGTATTAAGGCTTTTATCGACTTTATGTTTATTTTTGTAAAATTTTTATTATCTAATATTTAACGTATAAGAAAAATGTTTTCCGCAAGTAATAAACCTGGAATTTAGTTATGCATTCTTGGTAGGCTTACCTGACAGCGGTGTCCGGCGCCACCACGACCCTTAGTGAATTTTGGGTTGTGACATCATAGGTCAAGTAGATCAATGCTTTTGCAATCTTGGAGCCGACGTGGTCGGGACTCATTTTTTGCCTGTTGAAGGAAGCCTGTTTTTTAACCGGTTCTTTCCGAAGTATATTCCGAGGATTTTTTAGCAATCGTCAGGCGTCCCAGAGTCGCGTTATTTGGGTTTGTGTCAGCCATTTTGACTGTAGTCATCTGCATTTGGTCGTAGCTATTTTTGATCCTGAGCGGCAATTTTAGGCATCTACACCGAGGGTATGCCCTTTAGGGATTCTTACAAATGTGATCTATAGCCTAAACTGGGGGATTTTTCATGCCTGTTGAGGTCTTACAGTTTACCATGCCTATTGAGGTCTTACAGTTTGTAGAGAATAGATTTGGTTATACCGAGGCTACTCGCTAGGGTCTTACAATTTTGGATTTTCCAGTATATGGAGATTGGCGAAAGTCTCTGAGTCATCGAGTTGTTTAAGCCTGAAGACGGCTTCTCATGAGCTCGAAGTTGCTTAATAAGGGCTTAATGAGCCCGACGTCCCGACCCTGGGGTCACCCGGGCACCGAATTTTTTAAGTCTCTAAGTATCTCGAGATACATCTAGCGGAGAGGTTTTTGCTGTGAACATGTCGAAATAACATTCTTCGAAGTGTGGAATGCCTAAAAAATGTTCTTTATTGCTTGGTGAAAATATATGTTGTAAATACATGTTGTCCCGTTATTGTGAGTTCGGCCGCCTGGGTGCGACTTCTCCGATTATCTGATGTGTTATATGATTCCGCATTTGGATCTTAAAAGAGAGGATTGCGATCTCGCCTGATCCCCTTCTTGGGGGTATTCAGCCCTGCTAATAATCCTGTTGGCGGAACCTTCTTCATGTTAAAAACCTAATTAAGGAAAGAATGCTCGGCGGGCCCCGTGGGGGCCACAGATCCCCGAGTGAGGTTCAGAGCTACCGAATGCCTCAGTTGACTGCCTGCATATAGGTTAGCAAAAAAAAAGAAAGGAAACAACAAAAAGGGCGAAGTAGTTCTTCCTCTATGCGAAGTGCGTAGGTGGCGTTTTGGGGAGCGAGTCCTGCCGCAGCCTCTTGCCACGTTCGACCAGGCCCGACTGAAGATGTGGTTATGCTTACCCTTTGACTTCTTCGAGGGAAATGCCGGTGATGGTTCATATGGTGAGGGATCTCGTCTCGTCGCTTGTAGCTAAATACTCTAGCCTTGCTTTTGTCGTGGGGTTTCACCTATTTGGCAGAGCAGGGTCGGAGTCATCTCCGAGTGACATATTCGTTGTTGTTTGTATAAAGCGTCTGTGCCCTATGTGCTCGACGTATTAGCCCGAGCTCGGGTAGGTTGCATAGAGGGAGCGATCTGATTGTTGTGGCGAATTTCGTCAAGAACCTATCAGAGATTCAGCGCGAGAGCGATGTCGGTCCGGATTGTTCTATCGATTTTAGCCTGACCTCATCGGTATAGTTGGACGAACCACCTGTGCTCATAAACACGTGCTTTATTTGAAATAAGTCGAATGAAAGAGGGGATTACCAATATGTTAATGTGATGCCGACGTGGAATCTCGGCATCCATTCCCTCGGGCACGAGGGTGTCTTTTGGGAGCATTTTCTAGGATCATCTCTTTCAGGTGACGGGCACTTGCACTCTACACTCTACAAATATTTGTGGGGTGCCACCGTCCTTTCAAAGTCGTGGCAATGCGCCGTGGCTCGCCGGCTCTGTTTTGCCCGATCTCCTTCCTTCCGTGGAGCCGGATCTGGGTTTGCCCACTCGATGACACTTTGTGGCGACTTTATTGAATGGCATAGTTGTTGCTCTTTTATGCCTATGACCCCAAGCGCCTCGTGGTGCCCGTGGTGGACATGGTTTCCTTGGAGGAGTTACAATTGAATAGGTCTAGCTTCGCTTATGATGACCACTATGCTTGGCACTGCAATGTTGAAGTCGTACCCTATCGAGCGAGGTTTCCTTGCCAGCTGTGTCTTGTTGAATCTGGTACCATTGGAGGTTTCTCGAGGGTGTTGTCTTCGGGCTACCGCCATATTGTCGCAAGGTGTGTTTCACCTCAAGTCGTCTCTTCCGTTCGCGCCACATGGAAGATGCCTCCATTCGCTCGGTGTTAGCTTCTTTGCCAGGAATCTGCCTGGATATGCCAAACTAGAGGAGGTTCCCAGACGGTCGTCTACGGCCCTAATTCGGGACTGGTAACGGTTGTGGGCAGTGAACCAAGCCTTGGCCGGATATCTAACCAGGCTTTGCTTGGAATGCCCTGGAATTGCCGGATATACTTCGTTTAGGTTTTTGGACGAAGGCATGTGCTACCCAACTACTCGAAACTGGGAGCGGTCTCGTTCATCTTGTCGAGGAGCGGGGTGCGGCTTCCCGAGACACTTTATTTCTTCTCCGTTCGGCCTCAGGTGCATTGGGCCCTCTTGGTATTGCTTTGATGGCACCATTGCGTGCTTCCACAGACCGCACTGGGACGGTGAGTGGGTCCTCAAGGTCAGGTGTTGGGCAGTGGCGCTGCGTCATGGTTTTTTTCGAGAAAGTTTCTTTGAATCTCCCTGTCGGGACGGGCTTGAGTTCAATATTTTGGAGGTCGCTGTTCCTGAACGAGCGTGCATAAGTGGTTATGCGCCCGTAAGGATTCGAGGTCCTGCCACACCTAGGGAGATTCGTTGCTTCTGACTTTCATGAAATGAGTTCCGGGATCATATCTTCGGGAGACGGTTGTTGCAGGAACGGTCATACTGTTCTCTTTTTGATTTCAAATATTGTTAAGTGAGTTTGATATTGTTTACGTGACTCAGAAAGCAATCAAAGGACAGGCACTAGCCGATCATCTTGCCAAAAACCCCGTGGGCGGAGAATACGAGCCTCTAAAGACGTATTTTCCTGACAAGGAGGTCTCTTTCATAGGAGAAGACATTGCAGAATCCTATGATGGCTGGAGAATGTTTTTTGATGGAGCAGTAATTTTTAAATGGGTTGGCATAGGAGCAGTTCTAGTATCAAAAATAGGTCAGCATTACCCGGTGTCCGCCAAACTCAGGTTCCCATGCACCAACAACATGGCCGAGTACGAAGCCAGCATCTTAGGTCTCAAACTAGCCATTGACATGAATGTTCAGGAGTTACAAGTAATCGGGGATTCCGATTTGCTCATACATCAAGTCCGAGAAGAATGGGCAATCAAGAACTCCAAAATATTGCCATACTTGCATCATGTACAAGAGTTGAGGAAAAGGTTTACAAAGACGGAATTTCGCCATGTCCCCAGAATCCAGAACGAGTTCGCCGATGCATTGGCCGTTCTATCATCCATGATTCAACATCCAGATAAGAACTTCATTGATCCCATCCTAGTAAAAATCCAGGATCAACCTGCCTACTGTGCTTATGTCGAGGAAGAGGCCGACGGAAAGCCGTGGTTCCATGACATTAAGAAATATTTGTCAACAGAAGAGTATCCAGAACTTGCAAACACTACTCAAAAGCACACACTGCATAGATTGTCCAATCACTTCTTTTACAGTGGAAGAATCCTATACAGGAGGACTCCCGATTTGGGATTACTAAGGTGTGTCAAGGTAAGGGAAGCATCCAGGTTATTGGAAGAAGTTCATGTAGGGACTTGTGGCCCGCACATGAATGGTTTCGTCTTAGCCAAGAAAATACTCCGAGCTGGTTATTTCTGGATGACTATGGAGACATACTGCATCCAGTATGTTCAGAAATGCCATCGTTACCAGATCCATGCAGACATGATAAAGGTGCCTCCTAACGAGCTTAATGCAACAAGCTCACCATGGCCGTTCGGCGCTTGGGGGATGGATGTCATTGGACCTATCGAGCATGCCACATCAAACGGGCACAGGTTCATTCTAGTGGCAATTGATTATTTCACCAAATGGGTTGAAGCAGCATCGTATAAGGCAGCGACCAAGAAGGTTGTGGCAGACTTTGTCCGCGACCGCATCATTTTCCGGTTCGGCGTCCCAGAGTCAATCATCACTAACAATGGTTTCAATCTCAATAGTTATCTGATGAAAGAAATGTGTGAAACTTTTAAGATCAAGCACAAGAATTGTATAGCCTACAGACCTCAGATGAATGGAGCCGTAGAAGCGGCCAATAAGAACATTAAGAAGATACTAAGGAAAATGATAGAAAAACACAAGCAGTGGCATGAGAAGCTATCATTTGCTCTATTGTGATAACGTACTACAATCTGCACATCAACTGGGGCAACTCCTTATATGTTGGCTTATGGTACCGAGGCAGTCATTCCCGCCGAGGTGGAAATTCCCTCCCTGAGAATTATGCAGGAAGCAGAACTTGAAGATGCAGAATGGGTAAAAAGTCGCTACGAGCAATTAGCCCTTATAGATGGGAAAATAGTGAATGCAGTTTGTCACGGTCAGCTTTATCAGAATAGAATGGCTACAGCTTTCAACAAAAGAGTCAGGCCAAGGCAGTTCGCGCTAGGGCAGTTAGTACCGAAGAAGATTTTTCCGCACCAAGACGAAGCTAAAGGAAAATTCTCTCCCGATTGGCAAGGTCCGTACATGGTTCACCGGGTTCTAACGGGAGGTGCCCTCATATTCGTAGAAATGGACGGAGAAGTTTGGCCAAAGCCGATCAATTCAGATGCAGTGAAACAATACTATGTGTAACCATTATGATTCCTTTATGATGCAATTTGAACTACGCCTGACCTGATTTTTGTCTAAAAGGGGATACGTAGGCAGCCCTATGAGTTCGGTCACAATTTAATAAAATTTTCATTTCCCCCGATATTGGAAACTGGGGCAGAATTTTGAGGAGGACCCTAAAAATTCCGAAGTTGAATTTCGTCATTCATCGCGCGCAGCCGTCAGAGGCACCAACCCAGTAAACTGGGGCAAAATTTTGAGAAAGACCCTCAAAATTCCGGAGCAAAAGTGGTTGCAATATCTTGAACCACGTCGCAGTCGTCGGTTAATCAAAAAGAAAATCATTTTTTTTATTTGTTTTATTTTATCTATTATGTATTTACATCATATTTCCTTAAATTATATTACCAAACTATGCATGAATACTACCAGAACTGCTTTGTCGACAATGCTACCCCAATGAAAGCAAGTGCCGAGTAGGACAAGCACAGTCCACAGGAAGATGAACTAACCTTCCCCCTTGACAAAACTCATAATTGTTCTTTGGATACAGGCACCAAAGACATAGAATTATCGGATACGATTACGAATTCCCACTTTTCAGGAATACAATAGTCAGGATCATTGCCCATTTTCGAGCACTAGTCATACACAACACCCCCAGCAGCCACAAGGACAACTAATTGTCAGCCATCACCTATCAGCTAAGAGATTTTATTACTCTTAACCTTATTTTCTTGCATTGCATAAGGCTACCATTCTGCCTTTCGAGACTAAGCACTGTCTCTATCTTGTATTTTATTGCATTACATAAGGCTACCTTTCGGCCTTTTGAGGTTAAACTCTACCTCCATCCTGCATTTCCGTGCATTGCATAAGGCTACCATTTTGCCTTCCGAGACTAAGCACTGTCTCCATCTCGCATTTCCTTGCATTGCATAAGGCTACCATTCTGCCTTCGACAAAGAACTGTCTCCATCTCGCATTTCCTTGCATTGCATAAGGCTACCATTCTGCCTTTCAAGAGTAAGCACTGTCTCCATCTTGCATTTCCTTGCATTGAATAAGGCTACCATTCAGCCTTTCAAGACTAAGAACTTTCTGCATCTCGCATTTCCTTGCATTGCATAAGGCTACCTTTCTGCCTTCCGAGACTAAGCGCTGTCTCCATCTTGCATCCTTGCATTGCATAAGGCTACCTTTCTGCCTTCCGAGACTAAGTGTTGTCTCCATTTTGCATCTTATTGCATTGCATAAGGCTACCTTTTTGTCTTTCGAGGTTAAGCTCTACCTCCACCCTGCATTTCTGTGCATTGCATAAGGCTACCATTCTGCCTTTCGAGGTTAAGCTCTACCTCCATCCTGCATTTTTGTGCATTGCATAAGGCTACCATTCTGCCTTCTGAGGTTAAGCTCTACCTCCATCTGCATGGATGAAAGATCGCCAACTTTATTTAAATCCTGCATGGCTGAAATATCGCCAATTTAACTCTCCTACATGGCTGAAATATCGCCACCTTTTACTTACGTCTCGCAATCGGCTGAAATATCGCCAAACTTTATTTAAGTTCCGCATCGGCTAAAATATCACCGAGCTTTATTTAAATTTTGCATCGGCTGAAATATCGCCATCTTATATTAAAACTTCGCATCGGCTGAAATATCGCCATTTATACTTATCCTTCCTTGTCGGCTGAAATATCGCCAACTTTATTTAATTCTTGATATCGGCTGAAAGATCGCAAGTTATGTTTAAATCCCTATCATCACCTATACTTATGCTTTATGTTGGTCGAAATATTGCCATTTTTACATCTTTCTACGTCGGTTGAAACATCACCAAACTTATTTAAATTTCTACAGGCTGAAATATCGCCATTTATATTGATGCACTTACCATCGACTAAAATACCGCCAAATCTTGCATTTCATGGGCTGAAATATTGCCAAACCATCCAAGGGCATCATCGTTGGGAGGCACCATCTTCATAGCCCGAGAACACCATGTCTTAGCCTAAGGACCTCGCTTTATATTCTGCACATCATTATTTAAAGGCATCATGGTTCGGAGGCACTATTATCATAGCCCGAGAACATCATTTCATAGCCTGCAAACCCTTTATTATGCGCTTCATGGCCCTGGACATCACGGTCTGAGGACGTCATCTTAACCGTCCAAAGACAACATTTATGGTCCAATGGGAACTTGCATCATGTTTAAATTTCGCACGATATGCCCATATTACTCAATTGCAAATACATCAGCTGGCAACGAACATTGTAGCAGGAGCGATCTCGCTCCGATTCTCGCAGCTCATCAGTCCCTGACCACCCTTCCCAACCTAAATATTGTGTCTTTCTCTTCGAAAACCTCCATCGGCATATTCCGTTGATGCATCCCGAATACATATGACCTGATTCCTATAAGACTAAGGATATGTAGGCAGCTCAGAAACCAGATCTCGGTCAAAACCTTTCAAATCGTTTCCTTAGATCAAAATTGGCCATCATATCTTTACCCGATAACTCTTTCATCCTTCCTGGGTAAAGAGGCGCAGTTGTTGACACCCAATTTTTTCCTAGGTATTTTTATACTTAATATACTTTCAAAATAACATATATATGCATATATAAGCATACCCAAGTGCTTTGGTATTTTTCCCCAAATTTTTAAGGATTTTCAAAACGAATTTATTGTTTATTTTAGCAATGCAAATCCCATATCTGTTCCCAAAATTATCATTTTGGTGAATAACTTATTTTATTCTTATATACACCAAAATATAATCAAGGTGATTTTTGTATATTTTTACAAATTTATTTGGTATTCTTAAAGCTAAATTGCATATAATTGCAATTATAGCCTATTTTAGGATTAATAGTATTTTATAATTGTAAAATTAGTTCCAGTATTTTAATTAATGTTTATATACTATTAATTATCTCAATACTTTCAACTTTCTTTCAAATCATTTTTAATATTTTTATAAAAATAAAAAGGGTAAAACTGTCTATTTAAATACTAGCCCTATTTGCATTTCAATCATAGCCAAATTGATCTCCTCTAATTGACCCAATATTGAGCCCAATTCCAGACCAGCTCACCTTTTAACCGGACCCAACCCATAATCCAACCTAAATGGCCCTACCCGGTTCCCACCTACCCCTCTCATCCCAACCGTTGATCTCCCCAGATCTATGATCCCCGTTCCTTTTTCCTTTTTTAATTCCCAATCACCCCCTAACCCTAGCCATTTCGTCTAATATGCCGCCCTTAAATACTCTCCACTCCCAAATTCTCTCGAAGGCTCTTCGAAACCCTAACCGTTTCCGAACTTTTCTCCACCGTACTTCCACTGGAATCCATGGCTTCTCAGGCTATGGGTGGCCTGTACTAACCCTCTTCCACCATTAGACCATGTTTGTTCGAAGCTTCGAGGTCCGGACTCGATGGTTCTCCTCCATACTTTCTTAGATCAATGGTTCTATGGCCTCTCCGGCCATTCTTCGGCATATTCCAGCACGAGAAGCCTGATTCCTAACCTCTTCGACCCAGGATCTAGCTTTTCCAAGCCTTTCTCATTTTGTAGGGTTTCTCTGAAACCCTAAGTTGTTTTTTTTTTTCTCTGTTTATTTTCTTATATCTATGCTATATTTGCATCCTACTGGAGTTTTTAAATGTTTTCCACAATCTTTTTCTTTCAAGATTTGTTTTTCTTCGATTTAGGGTTGCTGAGAAAGTTTCGAGATGTTTCTCTAACTCTTTTTCTTCTTTCTTTGTGTGAATCAGTCTTTGCTATATTCCTGTTTATCTATCTCGCATGTTCTTCTCCTATGTTCTTATGTTTGCCTTATTATGCATGTCCCCCTATTGTGCTCTATTCTTCCTTCTACTGGTTTCTATTTCATGTTTTCACACGTTTATCTTATGTGTTCGTTATCCCTATGTTCCTTACTGTATTTTCCACTAAGCTCTTAGTTCTTTATTTGCCTTTACTGGACTTTTGTTTGAATTCTAAACATGTTTCATCTACTGTTTCTTTAATTTTGTACTGCCTCTTTATCTTCTAAACTTGTTTAAGTTTCAAGCTTCTCTTAAAACATGGACTTTATGTCAGTTTTTCACTATGTTTGTTTCAAACCTGCTATTTTACCCGTTTGAGTCTTTAAAAGAGACCCTTGAGCTTGCTATTTGTCTTCCTGTCTCTGCATCTTATTCAAATTGAAAAACCCTAGGATTTGGGGGTGTTCTTCAGTTAGTTTGATTTGATGTTTGGACTATGGTTCTTCTTTGAAACCCTGAACTCTCAGACTCATTCTGAGTTTATAATTGGACTGTAAACTCTTTGTTTATAACTCTGAACTTTTCTATGATAGTCTTTTCTAATCAGCATGACAACTTATTCTTGTTTGATATTTGTGTGCTTTATATATGAGAGATCCTTCTTTCAAAAAGGGTCTTGCCAATTATTGATTGATTTTGAATTCTTTTAGTAATTTTTGATTGACTGTTATTCGATTCTCCTTAAGTAAAACCCTTTCCTCTCTTTTCCGGACTTGGTTCATTCAAGTAAAGCCTGCAATCTCATATTTTACTGACTGTTTAATTGATTCCCTTTCCTTTTTTTTCATAAATCGTGTACCACTGGACTTTGCCTTAAATAAACTCCTATGCATTTACCCTCTTTGTACTACTTTGGAAAATTCTTAATCAAATTATTTCCTTATTTATTTTTCCCGTTTGAAATCAGAATCCCTAATTAAAAGGGAACATTGTGTGATTGATTTCTTGCCTATTTCTGCTTCTTTCCTTATTATAAATACTTGACACATTTTTTTAAAATAGACACACGATTTTCTAATCACCACAACTCTCTTCTAAACTTACACTCGTGCTTCTTGATTGCAACTTGGCTTCCCTAAGTCTATTGCTTCTCCCTACTTGCTTCTTTCTAAAAATTGGTATGCCCTTTCATTTAAATTTTTGCCTCATCCCTATATGTTTATTCTATAGTTTCATTTTGTGTGATTTTCTATTTATGCTTCGCAGCTTATGCTGATTTTTGCTTTTCTTTGTTTTGTTTTTCGTATGAATCCCTATCCCTAACCCCTTTATGTGTTGAGTTGAAACCTTGTCCTGACAGTATCCCAATTACTGCCCAGGCCATGATTTGACCTTCATTAGGTCCTGGACTCTCCAATGCTTGGCTAGTGGGCTGGTCAGGGGTATTCCAACATTCTATGTTGCTGGGCATGACCACCAACCTGCCTTGGCATCCCTTAAACCCCTCTATTGTACTTAGACTTGTTCCTAGACTCTAAGTTCTGCCTTCTCCCCTCCAATGAGCCTTGCCTTGGGACCTTGAGCTCCCTCTGAACTTGGATATTGGAGGGTTGGCCCTTCCACACTGCACTTTAATTTAAGTTCTGCAATGATATCTGGGTGTGAGCATTGCATGGAGTTCCTGAAACTCCTTAGAACTTTGATGCATCTCGGATAAGAGAAAGTCTTTGGAACCTGATCTTGGCAGTTGGCTCATATCATATTGTTCGATCTTGGGTTCAAATTAGGCTCCTTGGATGTAGCTTAGGAGTTCTGATTGTAATTTTATTTCCTATTTTTTTTATTCATCTTGGTTTATAATAAAACTTTGTAATAATCTCTGGGGTGATTAGTGAAGGGGGGGGGGGTAACCATGTATGCATAAAGGGTAGATGTCATGCCTATAGGATTTCTAATTTCAGCAGCCTCGCATGTTGACATCATGGCTATAGGAATTTTCGTATGTAGATAACCTACCTATAGGATTTCTAATCTCAGCATACTCGCATGTAGACATCATGTTTATAGGATGTCTGCATATAGATACCATTTGTATAGGATGCGCATGCGCAGAAAAACATGTTTGTGAATCCTTTCTAATTTTGGCATATCCACTCCTCGCTAGGCAAATATGTTTATAGGTCTTAATAACCAAAATAAAGCAATCAGATGTTCAACCAATATTTAGATGTCATGCCTATAGGGTTTCTACAATTTTATTATGTCTTCAAATATGTTCTAAAGCCGACAAATGCATAGAACACATGACTATAGGAATTAATCAAATATGAATCGCCTCACTCGTTTATAAGTCTAAGAACTGTAGTAATAACGAATTTCCAGTTATAAAACTCATGGTCACTTGCTGAAACTCGCCTCCATTCAATGGCTGACAATGTTTTCCTAAATCCGTATGAATTCATTGTTCCTCAACTTGTAGATGCCATATCTATAGGTCATCACATAGTCAAACAAGTATGTAGTTGATTAATTACACTGGTCTTCGATAGGTTGCAGCCAGGCGAGCCTAATGCGAACTTCTTGCCTGAAAATATGTAATGAACCAGCCTGCCTAATGTTAAGCATAAATTTCGACCTAATCAGTACATGTAAGACGTGCTAAGCTACATGATTTTCTGTGATTAAAGGAAGTTTATTTGAGCCTTAATTGTTTGTGCTCCCATAACTGCTTTCATGTGTTGTGCTTGACTCCTTAGTATTTTAACCTTTTAAAACCTCTAAAAAGCCAAACTCCCTCCCTTTAGGATTAGTGGTCCTAAATCCTCCAGGACTGATAGGTGGGATGGGTAATAGCATGCAATAAGTAAACAAGACCATTCCGCGCTTAATACCTTAACGGGGTGAGAAGGGTAGACATGGAGATGATGATCACATGATAACACTACGTGTACGATTGGTTACCGATGTTGTGTGGATGATCCATGTGATTTATAAACCTAGGACCCCTTTCCTTATGCAGCGTTGTTTAATATTAATAAAATTCTATCTTTTTCAACTGCTAAAAAAAAAAGAAACTCCTCTTTGAATTTTACTGCGTTATTCCTTTTCTTCCACATTTTCTTCTTTGTTTATTCAATGTTTCGATTAATTTTTCTGAATTTAAACCCTTCTTTAAACAATTGTAGATTATTTAGACCTTGACTCCAACTTACTTGTCACGTATCTATTTGCAACCCTTATGTGTAAAATTATTTGTGTATCTGTTCGCATTAAATTCACAACATAGCATGGCCGGGAACCACACTAGTGGATCTTGAGGGGTGCCTAACACATTCCCCTCGAGATAATTTCTAGCCCTTACCCAAACTCTGGTTTACCAACTCAAAACCCTTAGTGTCCTAATGCAATTAATCATTTGGTGGCGACTCTTCAATTCCAAAAACTCAATTCCCAAATGGGAATAGAGTTGTCCTCTCAAATGTCGTAAACCCAATTTCGCTTTAGAAAAAGGGGGCGTCGACAGCATGGCGACTCTGCTGGGGATTCTTTAGGCTTTTACCACTGCATGTTATATGTGACTTTTCCGTTTTCTTTATTGCTTTATACCTTTATTCGAAACTGACTTGTCTTTTTGTTTCTTTTTTCTTTGATGCTTTCATTTACTGTTTTCCTTCAATACCGCTGTAATTTTGAGCAATTATTGTAATAATTATGAACGTGAAAATGCATGACAATTTGTTTTATTCTTGTACTTGCATCTTCAACATCATATTCCACTCGTGCCAAACAAATACCATAGCAATGCTTGATGAGTGGCTGCGCTCTTCCAATATCATTACCCCCTAAATTCTAGCAAAGGCATATTTGCGGTAAAACTAGTCGATCAGCGGTGCAGTCGATGGTTCCGTGCCTTTCCCTTTTGAGTTTTCCGCTCAAGGGTACCGGTCTAGCATCCCATAGAAACCTTATTATATTTAACTGTACATGCATCACTGTCAAACCTAGTCGAGTCAGTTATGTTGTCCACATAATGACTCTTTAAGATAGCCTTATCCAAAGTCCACTGGGTTCCTCTGGGACCGAAATGGACAACACCATATTCTGTGCATTTATTTGGAGAACTAAATGCTTTAATGCTAATTATTGGTTCAAATAGTCAAGTTCGGCAGGGGTAAGGGTCTAACCCTTTTGCTTTGCAAGAAATGAATGACAAACTTCTCGACTTCGGTATGGTCAACATACCCTCACTCTTGCTGACCTGGTGGAGGAATCTCCCATCAAGTGACCAAATCAATGAATGGAAAGAGAGGGTCACCAAGGCTAGTGAGAAACTGGAATATCTGGAATACAGTCTGCTGGAGTTGGACGGAAAGGTGAGGAAAAGAGTCACCGACTGCCAGAATGCCGAGGGAAACGAAAGAGAGCACCAGGCAAAAGCATTTCTACTGGAAAATCTGCGTGAGCTGGAGGATCTGATCAACGAGAATATTTAACCTCGGAAGGTCCTTCTGGGACCAAGTAGATAGGAATTTACCTTTTCATGTTATCAATGTAATAAGGCCAATGGCCATTAGTGATATTTTACTTTATGCAATTTTAGAGTCATTTTGGGATTCGTCTTATTTTTATCAGTAAAATGATGCCTCAGCATTATAAGTTCTCCAAATCAACTTTTCCCTAGGCCTACCTCGGGCACAATGGGGAACCCAATTTAGGACACGATTTATATTCTTGCACTATGTGTTTAAGTAATGCAATGTTTTTCCCCTCATGATCCGCACTAACTTGTTACCTTTTTGTTATTTTTACTTTTATTTTTATTCCCCTCCCTAAAAAGGTTAGTTCGTGCATTCTGGCATCATCATCCTACTCTACAAGATCTAAGGGCCGTCCACCTCTTCCTCCTCCAAGTCCTATCAAAAGTAAGAACAAAGCAAAGATGGAGAACGTGAACAACTTTAGAAAGGACGACTCAGCTGAAAGAGTAGAGGTTCCTCAGGGTGTTCAGGTATCCAGAGAGAGTGCCGCTTAGCTTGAACAAAAGTTACTGAAATTTCAAGAAGAACTGGACCAAGTTCGGAACTTGGCAAGTCTGTCATTCTCCCTCACGACCCCAGACATCAAATTTCCCAATGCTCAACACCCCATACCTCCACAGAATATCCCAAAGCCACAAAAACAACCCGCTACTCATTGCAACACACATCTCAACAACACTCCACTCCTCATCCCTGAACCATCAAATGATCACCCCCACCACACTCCCATATATGTGGAAACTATGCTACGGTACACTCAACCCATTACAAACACACCATAGTCTGATGACAAAAACTCTCTCATCAAGAACCTGGCAGCCGAGCTTAAGAAATTGACTAGCCGAGTCCAGGGCATTGAAAGAAGCAAAGACATTGAAGGGCTGAATTATGAGGATCTTTGTATTCAACCAGATGTTGAACCACCGCACGGGTACAAACCTCCCAAGTTCAAAATATTTGATGATTCAGGGGATCCTAGAGTCCATTTGAGGACATACTGTGATAAGCTAGTCGGTGTAGGAAGAGATGAGAAGATCCGCATGAAACTATTCATGAGAAGCTTGAAAGGCGATGCGCTATGTTGGTACATTAGCCAAGATCCCAAGAAATGGATGAGCTGGGTTGGAATGGCGTCCGATTTCATGGACAAATTCAGGTTCAATACAAAGAATGCACCAGATATCTTCTACATCAAGAATCTGAAAAAGAAACCCACTAAAACATTCCGCTAGTATGCTAATCGATGGAGATCCAAGGTTGCCAAGGTCAGGCCGTCCTTATAGGAAGAACAAATGAACCAATTTTTCGTCCGAGATCAAGATCCGCAATACTATGAGAGGTTAATGTTGATAGAGGGCCAGAAATTCTTTGATATTATCAAGCTAGGAGAAAGGATTGAAAAGGGAATTAAGAGCGGAATGGTCACTAACTTTGAGGCACTGTAGGCTACCAACAAAGCCCTATAATCTGGTGGCATAACTAAGAAAAAGGACGTGAGCGTCGTGATGGTTGCACAAAGAACCAAGTCACCAATAAAATACCAAGCCTACTCGGTACCCCCTCTTACATACCAGCCTATTCCTAACTACCAAGCACCTCCGCCCCCTTACCAAATTCCATCACCCGCTTACTAACCATCTCCATCCCCCGCATAACAACCTACTTCACCAAAATATTCCCAACATGAACTCGTCTACCAAGCCTATAATACTCACTACCAATCACCCCCTCCCCCCCCCCCCCCC
>MU731489.1:168788-184902 GCA_026770625.1 Nicotiana glauca
ACTTCCTAGGCCACACCCTAACTTCGACTGTAGACCTCCCAAGCAATACACCACCATCACCGAACCAATCGACCAATTATATGAAAGACTCAAAGCAGCCTGTTACGTTACCCCAATACATTCCGTAACTCCAGATAATCCTTTCCAGTAGGTCAATCCAAATAAAACATGTGCGTACCATTCTGGCATGAAAGGATATACCATTGATGAGTGCCGATCTCTGAAAGACAAAATCCAAGCTCGAATTGACAACAAAATCATCGTGGCCAAGGAACCTATTCCTAATGTTCGCAATAATCCTTTGCCTGATCATAAGGGTGGTGGTGTGCATATTATCGAAGTAGAAGCTGATTGGGACCCCAAAGGGTCAATTGGATTAATTGCTGAAGGTGACGAGCCCAAGAAACCAATCGTCACATTGAATCCAATTGTAGTCCAGATCCAGACCTCTGGGGATGCTGAAGTAAACATGTCTGTGCCTCTCGAGTTTGAAGCACCGTCATCCAAGAGGACCGCAGAACCGATTGAGTTGGAGTTCGGGTCTCCAAAAGTACCACTCAAAGTTATTGTATTGCCGCCTAAAATGAGAGTGCCCATTCCTGTGGCAATGTCTGCCGTAACGCCGTTCTATACACAGGCCATACCTTGGGATTACACCACCGAGGCAAGAAGGAAGGGAAAAACTAAGTCTGGAAAGGCAATCACAGCACAGGGTATGACCATGACTGGTAGAATTTATACTCCGGAGCACTTAGTTGAATCAATTAAGAGGGCCTCTGAATGGCCAATTGAAACTGGACCCGATGATCTCTAGTGGAAGATACAGGCAAAAGAATATTTAGTTGTTGACCAATTGAACAAAACACCAGCACAAATCTCCATTCTGGTTCTATTGCAGAGCTCCGAGATGCACAAGAATGCCCTGATGAAGATACTAAGCGAGGCGTACATACCCAGCAATATAACTGGAGGAGAAATGGCAAACATGGTTGGGCAGGTATTGGAGAGTCATAAAATCACTTTCCACGAGGATGAGTTACCCCCTGAAGGTTTAGGCCATAATAAAGCATTACACATCACTGTGTAATGCGAAGACTATTTCATCACCAGGACTTTGATTGATGGAGGATCCAGTCTCAATATTTGTCCATTGGTAACCCTCAGAACATTAGGGAAAAGTCTGCATGAAATCAAAGATGGAGCTATTAACGTCAAAGCTTTGATGGCTCCAAAGGTCCATTATTGGGGAGATCCGTTTATGTCTGCAAATGGGGCCAACTTGGTTCGATGTTGATTTTCAAGTGATAAACATCCCGACATCCTACAACTTGCTACTGTGAAGACCCTGGATCCATGCCGCTAGGGCCTTTGCCTCAACCCTACACCAGGTAGTGAAGTTCGAGTGGAATCACCAAGAGGTGATCATTCATGGTGACGGGAGTAACCCCATATATGGTCGTCAAACCATCTCAGCGATTGAAGGAAGAAGGAAGCTAGGAGGAGAAACTTATCACCACATTGAGCGATTCAACGCCGTGGACAAAGATAAATGGTGGGATAACAAGATAGAAAGATAAATGGTGGGATAACAAGATAGAAGCATTAGCAGCAATGGACAACTTGTTCTTGGAAGATGACAATATGGACTGTCATGTCATTCCCAAGGAGGAAGGGGAGTAAGGCCCTTCCATACAGGCAGTGAACCAAGGAGAGCGCCTCAACAACTGGTCCATCAGAACCACCAAGGCCCGGAGAGCTTCGGGGTAGCAAGGCTGAACAAAGCATTATGCATTATCTTTTACTTTTTCACTGGTTGATTTCCCTTCAGTATTATCTTTAAATTTTGAAAAGAGCTTCAATGTTCAAAGCAATTTTTGGGATTTATCAAAGTATTTCAATTCCTTATTCAAATCTCGCTCTTATTATTTTTCTCTATCATTTATTTTTACTTTTACAGAGCATTACTATTACTTATCTTGATGAACCGATGAATGTGACATGCGATGAGATAACGCAACAAACGGATATAGACTTAGAAAAGGATGAGATACCAGGAGACGTTGTTAAACAGATAGAGGATTTTGAGAACAGACCAAAGTCTAACTTGGACGAAACTGAGGGTATCAACTTAGAGGATACAGAGAATGTCAAGGAAACGCGCATCAGTGTTCACCTGTCACCGTTAGAAAAGAAAGAGTACACAGAGTTCTTAAAAGAATATAAGGACATATTTGCCTGGCCATATGATGATATGACCGGTCTTAGTACATCTATTGTAGCTCAGAAACTCCCAACAGATCCAACATGCCCGCTGATAAGCAAAAGCTCAGAAAGTTCAAGCCAGACATGAGTTTAAAAATCAAGGAAGAAGTCACCAAGCAAGTCAAAGCCAAGGTCCTCAGGGTAGTGGAATACCCGACATGGTTAGCCAATATTATGCCAGTGCCAAAGAAGGACGGGAAGGTTAGAATTTGTGTCGACTACCGGGACCTCAATCGGGCCAGTCCGAAAGACGACTTCCCACTGCCAAACATACACATCCTGATTGATAAATGCGCCAAGCACGAGCTGCAGTCATTTGTCGATTGTTTTACTGGATATCATCAGATACGGATGGATGAAGAAGACGTGGAGAAAACGGCTTTCATTACGCCGTGTGGAATGTATTGTTACAAGATGATGCCGTTTGGATTAAAGAATGTTGGAGCCACCAACATGAGGGCCATGACTACTATTTTCCATGACATGATACATAAAGAGATCGAGGTGTATGTAGATGATGTCATCATCAAATTGAAGAAATCCACTAACCACATGGAAGATTTAAGAAAGTTCTTCAACAGATTAAGAAGTTAAAACTTGAAACTGAATCCCACCAAATGCGCATTCGGGGTTCCAGCTAGAAAATTGCTTGGGTTCATCGTAAGTCGGCGAGGAATAGAACTAGACCCATCAAAGGTCAAGGCCATTCAAGAATTTCCATCGTAAAAGAATAAGAAAGAGGTTATAAGTTTCTTGGGGAGACTCAACTACATCAGCCAGTTCATAGCCCAATCCACCGGCATTTGTGAACCAACCTTTAAGATGTTAAAGAAGGTCGCCGCCATTAAATGGACTAATGATTGTCAAAAGGCTTTCGATAAAATCAAGGAATACTTGTCAACGCTGCCAGTCCTGGTTCTGCCCAAACCAAGTAGACCGCTATTGCTCTACCTTGCAGTACCAGATGGAGCATTTGGTTGTCTTTTGGGGAAACATGATGAAACGGGGAGAAAGGAGCAAGACATATACTATCTCAGCAAGAAGTTCACCCCGTACGAGGCCCGGTACTCCCTGCTAGAACGCACCTGTTGTGCTCTGACTTAGGTAGCTCAGAAGTTGAGGCATTATTTCTGTGCCTACACTACTTATCTCATATCAAGGATGGATCCGCTAAAGTACATCTTTCAAAAGCCCATGCCCATGGGCAGGCTGGCCAAATGGAAAATATTGCTGAGTGAGTTTGATATTGTCTACGTGACTTAGAAAGCGATCAAAGGACAAGCACTAGCCAATCATCTTGCCAAAAACCCCGTGGGCGGAGAATACGAGCCTCTAAAGACATATTTTCCTGACGAGGAGGTTTCTTTCATAGGAGAAGACATTGCAGAATCCTATGATGGCTGAAGAATGTTTTAAAGGGGTTGGAATAGGAGCAGTTCTAGTATCAGAAACAGGTCAGCATTACACGGTGTCCGCCAAACTTAGGTTCACGTGCACCCAACAACGTGGCCACGTAAGAAGCCTGCATCTTAGGGCTCAAACTAGCCATTGACATGAACATTCAGGAGTTACTGGTGATGGACAATTCCTATTTGCTCATACAGCAGGTTCAAGAAGAATGGGCAACCAAGAACTCCAAAATACTGGCATACTTGCATCATGTACAAGAGTTGAGGAAAAGGTTTACAAAGACGGAATTCTGCCATGTCCCCAGAATCTAGAACGAGTTCGCCAATGCATTGGCCACTCTATCATCCATGATTAAACATCCAGATAAGAACTTCATTGATCCCATCCCAGTAAAAATCCATGATCAACCTGCCTACTGTGCTCATGTCGAGGAAGAAGCATACGGAAAGTCGTGGTTTCATGACATTAAGAAATATTTGTCAATAGGAAAGTATCCAGAACTTGCAAACACTACTCAAATGCGCACACTGCGTAGATTGTCCAATCACTTCTTTCACAGTCGAGGAATCCTGTACAGGAGGACTCCCGATTTGGGATTACTAAGGTGTGTCGAGGCAAGGGAAGCATCCAGGTTATTGGAAGAAGTTCATGCAGGGACCTGTGGCCCGCACATGAATGGTTTCGTCTTAGCCAAGAAAATACTCCAAGCTAGTTATTTCTGTATGACTATGGAGACAGACTACATCCAGTATGTTTAGAAATGCCATCGTTGCCAGATCCATGCATACATGATAAAGGTGCCTCCTAACTAGCTCAATGCAACAAGATCACCATGGTCGTTCGCCGCTTGGGAGATGGATGTCATTGGACCTATCGAGCCTGCCGCATCGAACGGGCACAGGTTCATTCTAGTGGCAAATGATTATTTCACCAAATGGGTTGAATCAGCATCGTATAAGGCAGTGACTAAGAAGGTTGTGGCAGACTTTGTTCGTGACCGCATCATTTGCCGGTTCGGCGTCCCAGAGTCAATCATCACTGACAATGGTTCCAATCTCAATAGTGATCTGAAGAAAGAAATGCGTGAAACTTTCAAGATCAAGAACAAGAATTCTATTACCTATAGACCTCAGATGAATGGAGCCGTAGAAGTGGCCAATAAGAACATTAAGAAGATACTAAGGAAAATGATAGAAAAACACAAGCAGTGGCATGAGAAGCTATCATTTGCTCTATTGGGATATTGTATTACAGTTTGCACATCAACTGGGGCAACTCCTTATATATTGGTTTATGGTATCGAGGCAGTCATTCCCGTCGAGGTAGAAATTCCCTCCCTGAGAATTATGCAGGAAGCAGAACTTGAAGATGCAGAATGGGTAAAAAGTCGTTACGAGTAATTAGCCCTTATAGACGGGAAAAGATTTAATGCAGTTTGTCACAGTCAGCTTTATCAAAATGGAATAGCTAAAACTTTCAACAAAAGAGTCAGGCCGAGGCAGTTCATGCCAAGGCAGTTAGTACTGAAGAAGGATTTTCCGCACCAAGATGAAGCTAAAGGAAAATTCTCTCCCAACTGGTAAGGTCCGTACATGGTTTACCAGGTTCTAACCAGAGGAGCCCTCATACTCGCAGAAACGAACGGAGAAGTTTGGCCAAAGTCGATCAATTCAGATGCAGTGAAGCGATACTATGTGTAACCACTATGATTCCTTTATGATGTAATTTGAACTACGACTGACCTGATTCCCATTTAAGAGGGGATACGTAGGCAGCCCTATGGGTTCGATCACAATTCAATAAAATTTTCATTTCCCCCGATATTCGAAACTGGGGCAGAATTTTGAGGAGGACCCTCAAAATTCTGTAGTTGACTTTTGTCATTCACCGCACGCAGCCGTCAGAGGCACCAACCCAGTAAATTGGGGCAGAATTTTGAGAAGGACCCTCAAAATTCTGGAGCAAAAGAGGTTGCAATATCTTTAACCACGTCGCAATCGTCGGTTATTCAAAAAGAAAATCATTTTTTATTTATTTTGTTTTATTTATTATGTATTTGGGAGCACGTGATTTTTTCCCTAAGTGAATTATTCCCAAAAATTCAAATTAAATAATTTTCCTTATTATTTTGCAATTTTTGTGAATTCTGTGTTATTTTTTGTTAATTGAGTGCATTTTATTTGTGCATTTTAATTCATGTGGAAAATATAGAAAAAATATACTTGGTGTTTGTTTAGGATTTAATTTCATATTTTTAGGATTAATTAGTAGTTAAAATCGTTTACAAATAGAGAAAAATAACAAAAATGGTACTTTTGCATTTTTAGTTTAAATTTGTTTTATTTTGTATTTTGGGAAATTAGGAGATATTTTTTAGGTGTCAACTTGTTTTTGAATTTTAATATAGCATTTAATAAAATTGAAAAAAAATACAAAAATGAAAATCAGAAAATGAACAAAATAAATAAAAAGAAATAAAATGAAAGAGAAAAACAAAAGGAAAACATTAAAAAGGGGGTTGTCTATATAAACATCAGTATTGGGCCTTTTTGTTTATTTTTACCCAGCCCAAACCACTTTTCCCACCCATACCTGTCCAGGCCCAATACCCCTTACCCGGTTTGCCCGTTAATTAAAATAAACGACCCTGTTTCTAGACTTTTAATCCTGGCCGTCAATGATTAAGTCATCACACGGTCAGGAATTGGTCTTCATTTGGTATAAGAGTGTCCGAACGGACACCCCCCCCCCTTTAGGCCTTCGTCTCTAATCTCAGCACCCCCCCCCAAACCCTAATGGAGTCTCCCCAAATTCCCTCGCCGGTAATGGCGGCGTCGACACTGATGCCCCCCAAATTAACACCATGGGATCCCCTCAGCCTCCCCATTCCGAATATCTAAGTCATTTCTTTAGAATCACCTCCTAACCCTTCGAATATCGAATTAAAACTTTCCGGCCAAGACACTACCTCGCCCAAATCGGTCCAAATTAACACCCTGGGTCCCTTTCCCCTTCCCCTATCCAAATCTCCAGCTAGTTTTTCTCGAATCTGCCTCGAACTGTTCGAATTTCAATTTGAATGTTTTTTGGCCAAAACCCTAATTGCCCCAAACCACGCCAAATCGATACCATGTGACTTCTTTGCATCCCTCGTGTGAAATCCGGCTTCATTTGCACTCAAAATCTCACAGGAAGTGGGCTAAGTTCGAGTCCGGAACTGGTTTGTTTGAACAGTGAGTTTCCTTTTTTTGTTTTCCTTTTTCTTTTTTCCTTTTTGGTGTTATTCTAGTTGTTAATAAGTGTTAATCTGGAAATCGACAAAGTCTTCTTCAATTTCGTTCCATATTTATTTCATTTTGATCCTTATCTGCCTGTTCATCTTAGTTTTTAGGTGTTAAGTTGTTATTCGTTCTGCTAATAGTTGGATTTGTTTCAATTTTTCTGTTTAAATAATGACTGGTAGTATTAGATCTCAATTATGATTCTGTTTAGTTAGTAATTGTTTTAATGTCATTTGGTTATCAATTCTGATTAAGTTTAGCTTGTGATTAGTTTGGTTGATTGTTGATGTTAATTTGTTTCAATTAATATGTTAGTTAATAGTTTGAATTAGGATTGCATTTTTGAAGCTGAAATTCAGTTCTTAGGAATTGTTTGGGTATAGCTGTCCTACATCAGTAGTTTTGGGATACGTCGAGGGTAGTTGGGCCAATTCAGGGATAAAGAACCTTAGAATGGATCTATAACTTCCTAGAATATTCTAGAATGGGGTCCAATTTGGAATTTTAGGAAAACATAGTGTGCTTACTTGTGTAACAAGTCAATATGTAGGGGACTAAATGAGTAAATAAATAGGGACTGAAATGAAAACAGAAATTTAGGGCTGCCCATTAGTTTTGCCTATATAAGGCAGCCTTCACTACCTTCATGGGGAAGTTTTTGAACTTAAAAATTCCCCAAAAAAAATGCTCTCTAGTTTCCTGATTTGAATTTGAAATTTAGCATTCAAAATACCAAAACAACAAAAATCTGGAAAAAAAAAAAACACTATTCCATTGAAAAAGCTTTAGATTGATTCTGATTGCTAGTTAGTCAACCCACGCTATTAGTTTGAAATTTCATGGTTGAAGTTCAGATGCTCAATTCGAGTGGATTTGGGTCCAGTTAAGTGGTCTTGTGGTGTACTTTTGCTTTACTAAGGCTTTAGGAGTATTTCGAGTTAAATTTTGGGCTACTATGGGTTTTTTCAAGCTGGTTTTGGGTTGATTTGCTAGTTTTCTGTTAGCTCGTTGAATATTTCTGGATTTTTGAACCTATTCCTAGGCCGTTGGTTATTCAATACTACTGGAAACTGCTTGTTACTGCTACTGATTCAATCGTTGTCTTGACTGACCTCTTCTCCTCCATTTCTATACTATTTCCAGGTATTTTTCCAGTTCCAAGTCGATGTGTGAAGGACTGAAACAATCAATGTGTAGTTTATCGAAGAAATAAAATCTGGCCTGAGTTAATTTGACGTTGACCTGTTTATAGTTATGTTGATTTGCATATTAGATACATAGTAGTAATAGAGGATTTGAATACTTTACAATTTGTAATAACTGAACTGTAATGGGACTATTTGCGTTAGAAACCAACATTTCAGTTTATTAGTATTAGCCAGTGAATGAATGTGTAGGCCTATCAGACTCGTTTGAATTTGTGTAGGGAGATACTAATCAGTCATGAGAATGAATTTCTAATAGTTAGTTTTGTGTTCAATCACTAATGAACACTATCAGTGAACAGGAAGGTTATAAATGGTCAAAAATAGATAAGCAAGTTGTTAGCCTGTGTATTTGAAGTTAATCATGAGTATTTAGTTGACTCTATGCCTTTTGTGTTTATGTTGTCCTCGTTTGCTGATTGTTAAAAACGGGAAATGAGTTCAGAATGTGCAGTTTGTGATTAAAACTTAGGAAAAGCAATCCAATCCTGGGTAGACAGTTTTAAATTGGTATATTCTGGGACTACTATTAATAACATAATTTTAACACTGCTGTGCTTTAAAATTCGAAGGTCTCACTAATGAGGGTCAAATTGGTAATTGATCCATAGCTCACCCATCCAGGGATTCGATCCCCGACTTATCTCACACGGCTTGTCCAGCCTTGTTCATCTTGGGCTGATCTCAGGCCCAATAGATGGTTTATTGGAAATTTTGTCCGGTCTGCTCTCCTCGCGTGGTTTGGGCCATTTGGGCCCAAGGCCAAAAGGGCAATTAGTTTGGTAATACCTAAATGATAGGTTGTGGGCTTTTCTTAATAATAACTAACTAGGTTTCTGTCTTAATTGTATTTAGAGACAAATTGCAATAGAAAATCATAGTCATTTTAGGTTGGCCTTTCAAAATAAAATGAGACGAGCCTCGCCGAACAAAATAAATAAATTGCGGGGCCCTCGATAAATGTTATTCTAAAAAATACTTAGACTTCGGATGGGCCGTCTAGCGAATTTCACGTCCTTCCCCAGAGATAATAATGCGTTAGAAACTTTAGATGTGCTTTTAATGAAATTACATTCCTAAACTCGGGTGCGCATTTATGTGACCCAAATCCAAATCTCAACGAAGTCGAAATGTGTCAACAGCCACGGGTGCATTTTTGTGACGTGGTTCGAGACGCGTTTTCACGACGTTGCAATTCCTATTAAAAAATAATAATAAAAGCGGTTTGAAATTATAAAAGCACTTAAGCTAAAACATGTTTGAAATTAGATAAATCCAAATATAACAGTTGATTGACCATGCTAGAACCACGGAACTCGGGAATGCCTAACAACTTCTCCCGGGTTAACAAAATTCCTTACCCGGATTTCTGGTTCGCGGACTGTTAACAGTGTCATATTTCCCTCGGTTCGGGATTCAACCGGTGACTTGGGACACCATTAATCTCCCAAGTGGAGACTTTGAAATCCTCATAATAAATCCCGTTCCGATTGTTCTTTAAGTGGAAAAACCCCTTTATGCCCTTGCGGGTGTAGTGAAAAAGGAGGTGTGACAGCTCTGGTGACTCTGCTGGGGATCAAACCCAGAACTTCGGTTCAGGGTTTAAGAATTCGATCTTAGAATAATTGTTATGTTTGGCTTTATCTGATTTTCCTGCATGTTTCCTGCTAAATGCTTTACCGCTTTGTTATTATCTGAATTGTATATAAACTGTGCCGAAACCCTTCTCTTCTCACCTCTGGGGATGTGCTTACCGGTTGAGACTCCTTATTCTATTAGTGTCATACCATGAAATAAGAAAGAGGCTCGGATAAGTTACAAAGCCAGACGATCTCGCGGGTCCCCGGTACGTAGCCCCCTCCTCGACTCGAGTTGTCCGCTCGGGTACACTGTTTAGAACACATACCCAGGTTTTGAACCTAGAATAACTTGACTTCATGCCGAATCCCTAGTAGGAACGCTTATTTGCATCACGTGCATCTGCCTTAGGAGACTCAACACAGGGATTGGGTCCGTCTAGGACAAATAACCTGAAATGAAAAGACCATCCTGATGCATCTTGCGTGTTGCACATGCATTTATTTGTCTCGGACTTGCATGCTGACTGGCTTTGGAGTATTTGGGAAAATTGAAAAAAAAGAGAAAAATAGCAGCGTAGAGAGTTAATTATCTGTTTTAGAAAAACAACTAATGTCAAAATAGTGTCGAAATTCTACCGAATTTTTGAGAAAAATGAAAAAAAAAGCTAAAAGAAAATTTGTTTTCAGAAGATGATTTGTTTTATTGGTCAAGAAAAAGGAAAAAACTAAAGAGTTTTATTTTCAAATAGTTTGTTGCAAAATAAAATACAAAAAGAGAATTGTTTTCCGAAATAGTATATTTGTCAACAAAAAAGAGTCCTGTTTTCGAAAATAGTTAGTTTTATTTGCCCGAACTACGCATGTTTGATTCTCGTCAGATGTGAGATACGTAGGAAACCCTCATCGGGTCCAACCTCCCATTTGCAAAAATAGCCAAAAAAAATGTGTCTAAATTTTAAATTTTGGCATGAATAAATCAGGTGAAGCCATTCTTGGCATAAATAGCCAAATATTCTCGAAAGGGATGCCGGAAGGATGCTTTTGCAAGAACAGCCACCTTTTGGTCAGTTTTCAAGGATTTGGCCTAGTTAGCCAATGTGGCCTTAAAATCTTCGTCCCCGAGGTGCTGAAAGGTCGTGTTTGCAAAACCAAGTCTTTTATTTTAATTTGAAAAACAAGAAAAAGAGTCGTTGGTCAAGTAAATACCGTTTGGATTTTGGTCAAAATAAGTCGATCCAGCTTCGGCGGCATCTTAAACTGTTCTTGCCGAAATAGCCCTAGAGTATCTTTCAGTTGTCGAAAGGCTATTCTCGTAAAAGAACATATAAGTTTGTGAAGTGTCATAAAATAATCCTCCCCGGCCTCAAAATTCATATGAAATTGGGAAGGGGCCACGTTTGCAAAAACATCCATTTGGTTAAAATTGGCACGTAGGGGAAAGAATCTGTCAGTTGGTTCTTGAGTTTGTATTTTTTTATTAGAGTATGTGGGTTTTTTAATGTTCGATTTTGTATCTCATATTTTCGTTAGAGTCTGTTAGTTTTGTGTAAGTTTGTCAGTTTTTGAATCATTGTAATCAAAGTTTGTTTTACTGTGAAAATTTGAAAGTTCCAAAATATATTTTATTATTTTTTACCTTTTATCTTCACGAACTGCGCCCGATCTGATTCATGTGGGGTCATGATACGTAGGCCATCTTCATAGGATTCGACTGTAACCAAATAAAAAAGGAAAAAGAAAATAAGAAGAAAAACAAGAGAGGAGAAAAAGGAAAAAGAAAAGAGCAGAAAAACAAGAAAGAAAATAGAGAAAATAAGAAATCGAGGGAATGAGAGAACCGAAACTAATAGAAAACAAAGGCAAGAATCGAAAAAGAAACAGAGAAAAGAGAAGAAAAAGAAGAAAGAGAGAGAAAACAAAAAGAAAAGAAGTTTCCATTAGAAATAAAAGCCGAGATGATGCAAGCAGTCGAGCAAATGCATAATAGAGTCCGTTAAATGCTTAGGTGCATTCATTCCCCAACGTGCGGTTATCAAATCTGCTCATGCCCTAACTATTAACCAAGATGTTGTTGATGTTGAGTTCAGGCAGGTGGTTAGTTGTTTGGCATTCTGGCAACCCATTCCTACAACACCCGATCAAAAGACAAGCTGAAAATGACAGGCCAGGAATCTGATACCAGTATTGTGGACCCGGCAAAAGAGGTAGAGGTTATGGATGTTAATGCGATGAGGGAAGAAATGCATAAGTTGAGGTAGCAAATGGAGAAAATGCATCAGGTTTGGTCTAGGGGTCAGCCGGCGCCAGTTTATCCCGCCAATTCAGCCTATATCCTACCTTTGGCTCAGTCTCAGGAGCCTCCTACTATGAATTCATCTCCAGATATCCCGTTCTACCAACAGAGTTATGGCACTACCTCATATCCTCCCCAAGCTCCACCACCTAAACAAAACCCTCCTCCACCAATCACCCCCGTCTTTGTGGCGCCTTCACCTGCCACACTGCAAAGATCTTCCAGTGAGCCACTGTTTCAAGCTCACGATAGTTAGTACTATCCTCCCGAGCCTACCTTTAAAGCTCCCAAACCATATTCTTACACCCCTAACTTTGAGCTCCCGGTGGAAACTGAAAACCGTTTAAAAACCCGGAGCAAAAGAGATGATTCGAAAAGTGAAAAACTTGGAGCAGTCCTTCAGGAACATGAAAGGGTTGGGTGGCCAAGTCAGTGTGGCCTACAAAGATTTGTGTATATTCCCGGATGTTCAGTTACCCGCACGGTTCAAAATGCAAAAGTTCGATCTGTATGACGGGCATGGTGACCCGGTGGCCCACCTGAGGGGATTCTGCAGCAAAATAAGAGGGGCCGGAGGGAAAGATGAGTTACTGATGGCGTACTTCAGCCAGAGTCTGAGTGGTTCTGCTTTGGAATGGTATACACGACAGGGCCACGTTAGGTGGTATAATTCGGATGACTTGGCACAAGCGTTCGCTTGCCATTTTCAGTACAATCTAGAAATTGTTCTAGACCACCTGTCACTGATAAAACTTGAGAAGAAGCCCAGGGAAAGTTTCAAGGAGTATGGGTTCCGCTGGAGAGAACAGGCTGCGAGGGTTGATCCTCCAATGAGGGAAAGCGAAATGGTGCACTACTTTTTGCAGGCTTTAGAGCCAACTTACTTTGGTCACCTGGTGACGGCAATTGGCAAATCTTTTAACGAAGTGGTGAAGATGGGAGCTATGGTCGAGAAAGGATTGAAATTAGATAAAATCATGATCTATTCAGCGATTAAAGCAACCACCCAGGCCATCCAAAGCGGCACTAGGGGTGTGCTGGGAAAGAAGAAGAAAAAAGAGGTTGCAATAGTCGAAGCGGGAGCTTGGTCCAGATCTAGAGGCCCTTCACCTTACTACCAACCCAGACCCCACCACCCAAATTTCCCATACACCCTATATGGCCCTCCACAACACTACTACCCACCGCCAGACCCACATTTTCCGTTCACCATGCACAAACTTATACCCAGCCTCCGGTTCATGCGCAATGGCATGCACCGGCTCCCTAAAACATATACCCACCTCCACAAAACACATATCCACCCCCAAGGGCTTACAGAAATCCTCTAGGATCTGGTTTCCATGGGAATCAAGCCTTCCAGAATGAAAGGGTACATAAGCAGAAAACATTCACTCCGCTGGGGGAGTCATATACCAGTCTTTTCCACAAATTTAGGCAATTGGGCCTGTTGAACCCGATCGAGCCTAAAGTGCCAAATCCCCTTCCTAGATATCTGGACCAGTCAGTGAGTTGTGAATATTGTTCGGGGGCCCCCGGACATGATACAGAAAAGTGTTGGAAGTTGAAGACTGCTGTGCAAGAGCTCATTGACACTCGCTGGATTGAGGTTCAGGCCCCAGAGGCACCAAATATCAATCAGAATCTGCTGTCGGCTCACCATGAGGCTCATGTGATCGAATTAATGCATAAGGGAGGAAAGCCTAAGAAACTTTTGCAGACGGTAATGATGATCCGTTCTAGCAAAACCAACTTGAATGAAAAGTCAACCAGTGAGAAAGTGGTGGTTCAGTTGAAAGGGGTAGATAACAAGTCGTTGTCCTCAAAGGTTCTTGGGTCATTGAGTGGTGCAGATAAAGACGTGGGAAAGGGGTTCAAAAGTTTATTCACTAAGGTAAACATGGTTGAAGCAGAGGAAGGGTTGAGCAGGGCAAATGTGCAGTTCATCTTACCATGGGCAAAAGTCAACGACTGGAAGTCTTGGTAGTGGGTATTGTTTTTCTTTAAGCTGTCTGGATTATTCCTGGGTTTATAGTCCAGATACTATGTTCCGTCCATTTAGATGAGTTAAAAACCTGTTATGAAATGCAATTGTCTTTCTTTCTTCATTCTTAATTCTGTTTCAGTTTGTGTTTCTTCTTTGTACAGTTCTTTTTAGGCTAATATCAATAACATGACATGCATGAGGAATCCTCGGCCCAGTCTGGAAAGCTGGTCTATTCTGAAGTAATAATACAAGAAATTGAGTGTGATAATGAGTTGGAACATGATGACGGTTTCACCCGCCTTGAACATTGGAGTTTGATTAAGGAAAAGAGATTAGTACCACTGCATCATGGCCAATTGTACCAACAAAAATGGCATGAGCGTACAACAAGAAAGTGCATCCGAGGAAGTTTGAAGTCGGACAGTTAGTGCTGAGACGTATCTTGCATCATCAGGCTAAAACAAAAGGAAAATTTGCCCCAAACGGGCAGGGGCCATTTGTTGTAACCAGAGTGTTGTCCAATGGTGCATTATATATAACAGATGTGGAGGGAAAATGTGTAGAAATGGCCATCAATTCCGATGCGGTCAAGAGATACTGTGTATGATTTCTTTATTTTTATTGTACTTGTTTTGTATTCGGCCTATTTTGGAGATTGAAATGACGAAGGCATTTTGTTCTGCTATCTGAAAAACTTTATCCTTTGTCACCCCTTTTTTGAGCCGTGTTTATTTTCTTTCATACCCTCTTTCAGAATCAATGGCACAATTAAGAAACGCAAGTGCCAAAAATAAGTAAATGAAAGAAGGAAGGAAAAGGAAAAGAATGAGGAAAAGAAAAGAAAGAAGAGAAAGAGAAAAAGAAAAGAAAGGAAGATAAAAATGAAAGAAGAAGAAGAGAAAAAGAAAAGAAATGAGAAGAAAAAGAAAGGAACAGAAAAGAGATGAAAAAGAAAATAGAAAAACAGAAAAAGAAAAGAAGAGAAAGAAAATCAAAACGACGTAGTTTCTATGGCGTGAACTACGTTTGACTTGATCCCGAAAGGGTACGTAGGTAGGCTCTCTGAGGTTCAGTCATACCAAAATAAAAATCCAAAAGTCCCCGAGCAAGAAACTGGGACAGAATTTGTGGTTGTTTTGAGAAATTGGATTCCGAAAGTTGTAATTTTAACCCATTCTGAAATTGTTTTTGAGGCTTTTATACCCCTCTTTTCTAACCCTGTCCAAAAGCCACATTACGGTCCATAGAAAGACTTTCTGATCAGTCTTCGAGAAATGCCAGGTCAAGCAGGTAAAGGTAATTCATGATAGGGGCAACTGTCACGACCCGGATTTCCCACCATCGGGAGTCGTGATGGCGCCTACTGTTGGAGCTAGGCAAGCCAAGCATTTAAAACCTTCTCGGATAACATCACAACAGTAATAACAATAATATACCTTTAAATAAGAGTGAAAGTCTTTTATAACATAAATAACTAAAAACCCAGAATGCGGAAGCTTAACATTTCACTACCCAAGACTGGAGTCGCTATCTCACAAACTACTAATGAATGCTACAAACAAGTCTGAATAGAAAAAAAAATACACAGTGTCTGTCTCGGTACAATAAAAACAAACAGAAGATATAGAAAGGGACTCCAGCCTGCGAACGCCAGCTAGGCTACCTCGTAGTCCCTGGACTGAAGTCAGCTCCCACTCAATGTGCTACTGTTGTGGTCCAAAAGCTGCTCCGGTACCGTGATCTGTGCAAAAAGCACAGAAGTGTAGCATCAGCACGACCGACCCCATGTGTTGGTAAGTGCCTGGCCTAACCCCGGCGAAGTAGTGACGAGGCTAGATTGGACTACCAAATCAACCCGTGCAGTTCAAATATATATATATATATATATATATATAGAGAGAGAGAGAGAGAGAGAAGTTCTCTGGAGATGCTTGGAGGCAAAATGTATGCCGCTGCCTTATGTTATGGCAATTAAGGACATGTATAACGGGGCTAAGACTCGGGTTAGGACAATAGGAGGGGACTCTGAGCCTTTTCCGGTCGAAATGGGATTACACCAAGGCTCTGCGCTTAGTCCATTCTTATTCGCCCTGGTG
>MU731489.1:186681-206541 GCA_026770625.1 Nicotiana glauca
CGAGGACATGGCACTTGATAGGAAGTTATGGAAGTCGCGTATCACGGCTGTAGGCTAGGAGGTAGTGGACTAGTTCGGTGGGTTTTTGTCTAAGATAGCTAGGGGCAATGTCGAGTTTTACTATTTTCTATTTTTGATGTAGTATCGATTTACAAACCATCATTTCTGCTTTGAATTATTATTATTATTGTTTTTCTTTTCCTGCTTTCTACATTTCTTTTACCGTATGATTTCCGCAGTGAATCTAATACTCTCTTCTTTTGTCTTTTTTTATTATATTGAGCCGAGGGTCTTTCGGAAACAGCCTCTCTACCCCCCTTGGGGTTGGGGTAGGGGTAAGGTCTGCGTACACACTACCCTCCCCAGACCCCACTTGTGGGATTTTACTGGGTTGTTATTGTTGTTGTTTTATATATATATTCAATAAAAGGAAAGAATACCGAAATTAAACAGTTAAAAAGGGAGGGAAACATACTATGGGCGAGTACAATCCGGATACAAAATCAACAACTTAAGAAAGGAACAGCGCGATAACAATATTTAACAACAACAGGAAAATCAACAGTTGCACGGCATCAACCTTCGTGCTTTTACTCTCATTTCATGGCATGGAATGATCCTTCGTGCAAATATAGTCAAATCAGAGCACGTAATGTCCCTTCATGCATAATTAATCAAAACATGGCACGGAATGAGCCTTCGTGCAAATATAATCAAAACACGGCACGGAATGACCCTTCGTGCAAATATAATCAAACATGGCACGGAATGACCCTTCGTGCAAATATAATCAAACATGGCACGGAATGACCCTTCGTGCATTATCACACTTCCTCACCCAAACAGCAATCACAACCAAACGGGCGAGGGAACAAACACATAATAAGAAGAGTCCCGGCAAGGGAAAAACACAATTAAACAGCTAAATCCCGGCAAGGGAGATAATCAACATACTCAAACCATCCCGGCAAGGGATTAATCATATCTCTTTCCATTTCTTTCATTTCTTACTCAATAGTGTTTTTATCGTTCGAGCCAACACTCCAAAGAATTTACAATTCATAGCTAATCCTCATACTCTTCACATTATGTAGAATTCATCAATTAGCATGGAAGAGTCCCAAAATATCAGAATAAGTACAAACAAGGACCCACGGTCATGCTAGACACTGGTGTACAGATGCTCGTCACCTCGCCTATACACCGTACTCGATCATTTAGCAATTAGCAATTAATAGCACTCTAATCCTATTCCCTCAAGCCAAAGTTAGATCAAACACTTACCTCGGTCCAAAGAATAGTAATCAATCCTCAATTACCTCTTTTTCTCTACAATCCGACTCCGAAACAATGATATCTAGGCATAATTAATTCAATAGTATCAATAAAAACTCAATGGCAACATCCCATAGCCTAGATATGAATTTTCTAGCATTCTTCCAACAATATCAAAATTTGACACCGGGCCCACATGGTCCAAACACGAGGCTCAGACCAAAACCTAGTCACCCATAACCCCACGAGTTCCAATATATAGTTTGTTTCAAGATTCGACCCCAAATTGAGGTTGAATCACCCAAAATTCCCAAAACCCTAACTCTACCCAAAACCCTTAATTTCTACTTTGATTTCATGATTTTGGGCTAGGAAATTATATAAATGATGATAGAAAATGAAGAAAACGAGTTAAGATTTACTAACCCAAAAAGACTTGGTGAAAAGGAGCTTCAATGGACGCCTAAGTGCTATGGAGAAGACAAGGTTTATTAAAAATAGGGATAAATTCTGTAATGGTTCTGTTTTTATGACTTAAAAATTGCTGGGTGAAATTACCCTATGTGTTCGCGACAGTAGGGTCGCGTTCGCGATGAACAGAAGTTGGCAAGCATCGCATTCGCAGATGAGGGATGCGAACGCGAAGAGAAAATATTGGGTGCCCGAAAAATTGGCCTACGCGAATGCGTTTGGCATCACGCGAATGCAATGAAGGGCGGCCTGAAGCTTTGCGAACGTGAGGACTCGATCGTGAATGCGGAGAAGGAATCAGGGGAAGGTACCCGAACGCGAGCCTAAGGCCGCGAACGCAAAGAAGTAATTCCCTGGGCAAAAATTGCAGAAAAATTTACTACCATTCAAAGTGTAAAAACACCCTGAACCACATCCAATTCACTCCCGAGCCTTCGGGGTTCCTAACCAATCACACACACTAACTCAACAACATCCTACGAACTTACTCGAGCGATCAAATCGCCAAAACAACATCAAAATCAATGAATCAAACCTCAAAATCATCATTTTCATTTCAAACTTCTTAAACTTCCAACTTTAGATAATTAGGTCTGAAACACGTCAAATGACGTCCAATTTCGACCAAACTTCACATGAAGCGCTTAACACATTTAAGACCTGTACCGGGCGTCGGAACCAAAATACGAGCCCGATACCATAGTCTTTTAATCAGTATTCATTTCCATTTTACTTAATAATTTCAGAAAAGCAATTTAACAAAAAAATTCTTTTACTCGGGTTCTAGACCTCGGATTTCTACTCCTGGCAAATGCCCGAGTCCCATATTTTTTATGGACCCTTCGGGACCGCCAAATCACGGGTCTGGGTCTGTCTACTAAAAATGTTGACCGAAGTCAACTTTAATCATATTAATATCAAATTCTTCAAAGTTTTCACAGATTTCACATATTTCATCATAAAAACTTTCCGGCTACGTGCCCGGTCTGCACACGCAAATCGAGGCAACTAAAAGTGAGGTTTTCAAGGCCTCAGAAGTGCAAAAAAAGAGAGAAATCCGGTGATGACCCTTTGGATTGTCACATTCTCCACCTCTAAAATAATTGGTCGTCCCCGAACGGACAAAAGAAAGAAGTACCTGAGTCAGGAAATAGATGAGGATAAAGACCGCTCAGACTCGGACTCCCAGGTTGATGCCTCAGGAGGCTGATCTCTCCACTGGACACGCACTGAAGGAAAACTCTTTGACCTCAACTGTCGAACCTGCCGATCTAGGATAGCTACCGGCTCCTCCTCGTAAGACAGATCCTTGTCCAACTGGACAGTGCTGAAATCTAACACATGGGCTGGATCGTCGTGATACCTCCGTAGCATAGACACATGAAACACTGGATGCATGGCTGACAAGCTAGGTGGCAAGGCAAGTCTGTAGGCCACCTCTCCCACATGATCAAGAATCTCAAATGGGCCAATGAACCTAGGGCTAAGCTTGCCCTTCTTCCCAAATCTCGTCACGCCCTTCATAGGCGATACAAGGAGCAATACTCGCTCACCAACCATGAAAGCTACATCTCGAACCTTGCGATCTGCATAACTCTTTTACCGCGACTGAGTCGAATGAAGCATGTCCTGAATGATCTTGACCTTATCCAAGGCCTCCTGGACTAAATCTGTACCCAATAACCGAGCCTCTCCCGGCTCAAACCATCCGACTGGAGACCGATATCGCCTACCATACAATGCCTCATATGGAGCCATCTGAATGCTGGACTGGTAGCTATTGTTCTAGGAAAACTTTGCTAAAGGCAAAAACTGGTCCTACGAGCCGCCAAAATCAATGACACAGGCTCGGAGCATATCCTCCAATAACTGAATAGTCCTCTCGGACTGGTCGTCCGTCTGAGGATGGAATGCTGTGCTCAACTGGACCTGGGTGCCTAACTCCTGCTCTACTGCTCTCCAGAAAAGCGAGGTAAACTGCGTACCCCAGTCTGAAATGATAGATGCCGGCAATCCATGAAGGCGAACAATCTCTCGGATATAGATCTCAGCTAACCTCACCGATAAATAGGTGGCTGCAACAGGAATAAAATGCACTGACTTGGTCAGCCTATCAACAATGACCCAAATAGCATCAAACTTCTTACAAGTCATCGGAAGTCCAGTAACGAAATCCATGGTTATCCTCTCCCACTTCCACTCGGGAAGCTCAATCTTCTGAAACAACCCACCAGGCCTTTGATGCTCATACTTGACCTGCTGACAGTTCAAACACCGAGCCACATATGCAACAATATCTTTCTTCATCCTACGCCACCAATAATGCTGCCGCAAGTCATGATACATCTTCGCGGCGCCCGGGTAAATATAATACCGTGAACTATGGGCCTCTGTTAAGATCAACTCTCGAATCCTATCGACATTGGGCACACAAACTCGCCCCTGCAATCTCAAAACACCATTATCATCTAAAGTCACCTTCGTAGCACCTCCACGCTGCACCGTATCTCTCAAGACACACAAATGAGGATCATCAAACTGCCAATTACGGATACGCTCCAATAATGAAGAACGAGCGACCGTGCAAGCTAACACTCTGCTAGGATCAGAAATGTCCAACCTCACAAGCCGATTGGCCAAAGCCTGAATATCCAAAGCAAGCGGTTTATGGCTGACCGGAACATAAGCAAGACTACCCATGCTGGTGGACTTCCTACTCAATGCATTGGCCACCACATTAGTTTTCCTCGGGTGATACAAAATATTAACATCATAATCTTTCAACAACTCCAACCACCTCCTCTGCCTCAAATTCAACTCCTTTTGCTTGAACAAGTACTGAAGGCTCTTGTGATCCATGTACACCTCTCACGTCACACCATATAAGTAATGCCTCCAAATCTTCAATGCATGAACAATGCCTGCCAACTCTAGATCATGGACCGGATAATTCTTCTCGTGGATCTTCAATTGCCTCGAAGCATAAGCTATGACTCTGCCATCCTGTATCAATACTGCACCAAGCCCAATACGGGAAGCATCACAATAAATTGTATAAGGCCCTGAACCTGTGGGCAAAACCAATATCGGTGCCGTAGTCAGAGCTGTCTTGAGCTTCTGAAAGCTCTCCTCACACCCGTCTGACCACCTGAACTGGGCACCCTTCTGGGTCAATCTGGTCATGGGGGTTGCTATAGATGAAAACCCCTCCACGAACCGACGATAGTAACCTGCTAACCCCAAGAAACTCCAAATCTCAGTCGCTGACACTGGTCGAGGCCGGTTCTTGACCGCCTCAATCTTCTTCGGGTCTACCTAAATGCCCTCTGCTGATACAACATGACCTAGAAATGCAACCGAACTCAACCAAAATTCGCACTTCGAGAACTTAGCATACAACTGACTATCCTTCAGAGTCTGAAGAACCACTCTGAGGTTCTTCTCGTGCTCCTCTTGGCTGCGGGAGTACACCAGAATACCATCAATAAAGACTATCACCAACAACTTTACATAAGGCCTGAACACTCGGTTCATCAACTCCATAAATGTTGTTGGGGCATTGGTCAACCCAAATGACATGACCAAAAACTGATAATGCCCATACCGAGTGCGAAATGTTGTCTTAGGGACATCAGATGCCCTAATCCTCAGCTGATGGTAGCCAGATCTCAAGTCTATCTTTGAAAACACCTTTGCACCATGAAGCTGGTCAAACAAATCATCAATTCTCGGCAGTGGATACTTGTTCTTTATTGTTACCTTGTTCAATTGTCGGTAATCAATGCACATCCTCATCGACCCATCCTTTTTCTTCACAAATAACACCGGCGCACCCCAAGGAGAAACACTAGGCCTGATAAAACCCTTCTCTAGCAAATCTTGCAACTCATCCTTTAACTCCTTCAACTCTGGCGGGGCCATGCGATACGGCAGAATAGAAATGGGCTGCATTCCTGGGGCCAGATCAATACAGAAATCAATATCCCTGTCGGGCGGCATACCCGGTAGGTTTGAAGGGAAAACCTCTGGGAACTCCCGAACAAAAGAAATAGAGTCAATAGAAGGAACCTCTGTACTGTAATCGCGAACATATGCCAGATAAGCTAAACACCCCTTCTCGACCATGCGTCGAGCCTTGACATATGAAATAACACTGCGGGTGGCATGTCTTGGGGTCCCTCTCCGCTCCAATCGGGGCAAATCTGGCAAAGCCAAGGCTACAGTCTTGGCGTGACAATCCAAGATAGCATGATACGAGGACAATCAATCCATCCCCAGTATAACATCAAAATCCACCATGTCTAAAAGCAATAAATCAACATGGGTCTCAAGACCCTCAAATACTACTACACAGGAATGATGAACTCGGTCGACCACTATAGAATCACCCACTAGTGTAGATACATAAACAGGGATACCCAAAGCGTCACTAGGCATAGCCAAGTAGGGTGCAAAATAAGATGACACATATGAATACGTAGACCCAGGGTCAAATAGCACTGAAGCATCCCTATCACAGACCAGAATAGTACCTGTAATAACAGCATCTGAAGACTCAGCCTCTGGCCTGGCTAGCAAAGCATAACACCGGGGCTGGGCCCCACCTCCCTGAACCATGTCTTTGGGACAATCGACTGCTGGCTGACCCCTACCTCTGCTGGTCCGAGCTCCACCTCTACGGTCTCTACCTCCACCTTTATGATCCCTACCCCCACCTCTAGCGGGCTGGGCGAGCTGTGGATCACCTGATGCCTGAATCATAAGGCGAGGACCCTGCTACTGAGAGCTGCCCGAGGCTCGAGGGCAAAACCTGACAATGTGATCGGGGTCACCACAACCATAACAAGACCTCAGCTGCTGCGACTGCTGGCCCTGTCGACCTGAATGTCCTCCCCTGAAGCTCTGAAGTGGGGGTGCACTGATAGGCTGCTGATCTGAATAATGTTGCTGAGAACACCACTGCCTGGAGTACCATGAGAAACCTGGAGTACTAACTAAAAGGGTCTCGGTGAATAACCTCTACCATAAGAATCCCTACCTCCAGACGAGGTACCACTGAACCTACCAGAATGACGAGGTCTCTTATCTAACATCTGACCACCTCCCCGTGCGAGGGCCATCTCAACCCTGCGGGGCGCATTAGCCGCCTCCTGAAAGGAAATATCACTACCAACTCCCATAGCCATTTGGAGATGGATCGGCTGAATCAATCCATCAATAAATATCCGAACCCTCTCTTGCTCTGTGGGGAGTATCATAATAGCATGGCATGCCAAATCAATAAACCGAGTCTCATAGTGTGTAACTATCATGGAGCCCTGTTAGAGGTGCTCAAACTTCCTGCGAAGTGCCTCCACTGAGTGACTGATAGAAACTTCTCCTAAAGCAACTCCGCGAACTGATCCCTTGTCAATGCTGGAGACCCTGCTGGTCTAGATAGGCAATAATCCCTCCACCAAGTCTTGGCGGATCCTGCAAGCCGGAAGGTGGAAAAATCGACCACATTGGTCTCCACTATACCCATGGTCCTAAGGATCTCATGACAGCCGAATAAGAAATCATGTGGATCCTCTGATAAAGCACCGCTGAAGGTGGTGGTGAAGAGCTTAGAGAACCGATCAAGTCTCCACAAGGCATCCGAAGACATAGCTGCTCCATCGCCAGCATGGGCTGCAATACCTAGCTGAGCTGCCACAGCTGGCCGAACCACTGGGACATGAGTCTGGGGAGCTACCTACTCCGGAGTACGTATAGCAGTAGTCTGAACCCCTTCTCCAGCCTGAGAAGTGGCTGGTGCTACTGGCAGCAAACCCGCTCTAGTGACACTCTCCATAAAGCCTGCCAATTGAACTAGAGCGTCCAGAAGATCTGGGACTGCTGCCCCAGGCTGAGCTCTGCCCCTGCGTCGACCTCGGCCTCTGGCACGGCCTCGGTCTCTGCCCCTCACAGGAGCTGCTGCTGGGGGCTCGGGCTGCTGCGCGGTAGAAGAGGAAGCACGTGTTCTCGCCATCTACAAAAGAACAGAGTAGAAAGACAATCAGTATTTGAGAAACAGAATCGCACGACAAGAAAGAACAAAAGTGAAACTTTTCCTAACTCCGTAGCCTCTAGGGATAAATACAGACGTCTCCGTACCGATCCCTCAGACTCTACCAAGCTTTTTCGTGAGTAGCGAGACCTATGCAACCTAGACCTCATATACCAACTTTTCACGACCCGAATTTCCCACCATCGGGAGTTGTGATGGTGCCTACTGTCGGAGCTAGGCAAGCCAAGCATTTAAAACCTTTTCGGATAACATCACAATAGTAATAACAATAATAGAACTTTAAATAAGCAGAAGTCTTTAATAACATAAATAACTGAAAACCCAGAATGCGGAAGCTTAACATTTCACTACCCAAGACTGGAGTCGCTATCTTACGAACTACTAATGAATGCTACAAACAAGTCTGAATAGAAAAAAATACAAAGTGTCTGTCTCGGTACAATGAGAAAAAATAGAAGATATAGAAAGGGACTCCGGCCTACGAACGCCAGCTAGGCTACCTCGTAGTCCCTGGACTGAAGTCAGCTCCCACTCAATGTGCTACTGCTGTGGTCCAAAAGCTTCTCTGGTACTGTGATCTGTGCAAAAAGCACAAAAGTGTAGCATCAGCACAACCGACCCCATGTGCTGGTAAGTGCCTGACCTAACCCCGGCGAAGTAGTGACGAGGCTAGACAGAACTACCAAATCAACCTGTGCAGTTCAAATATATATATATGCAATAAAAGGAAAGAATACCGAAATTAAACAGTTAAAAAGGGAGGGAAACATACTATGGGGGAGTACAATCCGGATACAAAATCAACAACTTAAGAAAGGAACAAGGCGATAACAATATTTAACAACATAAGGAAAATCAACAGTTGCACGACATCAACCTTCGTGCTTTTACTCTCAATCTCACCAAAAACAATCAAATAAAATGCACGGCATCACCCTTCGTGCTTTCTCTCACATAACTCTCATTTCATGGCACGGAATGATCGTTCGTGCAAATATAGTCAAATCAGAGCACGTAATGTCCCTTCATGCATAATTAATTAAAACACGGCACGGAATGACTCTTCGTGCAAATATAATCAAAACATGGCACGGAATGACCCTTCGTGCAAATATAATCAAACATGGCACGGAATGACCCTTCGTGCAAATATAATCAAACATGGAACGGAATGACCCTTCGTGCATTATCACTCTTCCTCACCCAAGCATCAATCACAACCAAACGGGCGAGGGAACAAACAAATAATAAGAAGAGTCCCGACAAGGGAAAAACACAATTAAACAGATAAATTCCGGCAAGGGAGATAATCAACATACTCAAACCATCCCGGCAAGGGATTAATCATATCTCTTTCCCTTTCTTTCATTTCTTACTCAATAGTGCTTTTATCGTTCGATCCAACACTCCAAAGAATTCACAATTCATAGCTAATCCTCATACTTGTCACATTATGTAGAATTCATCAATTAGCATGGAAGAGTCCCTAAATATCAGAATAAATACTAACAAGGACCCACGGTCATGCTAGACACCGGTGTATAGATGCTCGTCACCTCGCCTATACACCGTACTCGATCATTTAGCAGTTAGCAATTAATAACACTCTAATCCTATTCCCTCAAGCCAAAGTTCGAACAAACACTTACCTCGGTCCAAAGAATAGCAATCAATCTTCAATTACCGCCTTTCCTCTACAATCCGACTCCGAAACAATGATATCTAGGCATAATTAATTCAATAGTATCAATAAAAACTCAATGGCAACATCCCATAGCCTAGATATAAATTTTCTAGCATTCTTCCAACAATATCAAAATTCAACACCGGGCCCACATGGTCCAAACACGAGACTCGGACCAAAACCTAGTCACCCATCACCCCACGAGTTCCAATATATAGTTTGTTTCAAGATTCGACCCCAAATTGAGGTTGAATCACCCAAAATTCCCCAAACCCTAACTCTACCTAAAACCCTTAATTTCTACTTTGATTTCATGATTTAGGGCTAGGAAATTAGATAAATGATAATAGAAAATAAAGAAAATGAGTTAAGATTTACTAACCCAAAAAGTCTTGGTGAAAAGGAGCTTCAATGGACGCCTAAGTGTTGTGGAGAAGACAAGGTTTATGAAAAATGGGGATAAATCCCGTAATGGTTCTATTTTTATGACTTAAAAATCGCTGCGTGAAATTACCCTACGCGTTCGCGACAGTAGGGTCACATTCACGATAAACAGAAGTTGGCAGGCATCGCGTTCGCGGACGAGGGATGCGAACGCAAAGAGAAAATATTGGGTGCCCGAAAAATTGGCCTACGTGAACGCGTTTGGCATCGCGCTAACACGATGAAGGGCGGCCTGAAGCTTCGCGAACGCGGGGACTCAATCGTGAACGCGGAGAACAAATCAGTGGAAGGTACGCGAACGCGAGTCTAAGGCCGCGAACACGAAGAAAGAATTCCCTGGTCAAAAATTGCAGAAAAATCTGCTACCATTCAAAGTGTAAAAACACCCCGAACAACCTCCAATTCACTCCTGAGCCCTCGGGGCTCCTAACCAATAACACACACTAACTTAATAACATCCTAAAAACTTACTCGAGCGATAAAATCGCCAAAACAACATCAAAATCAATGAATCAAGCCTCAAAATCATCATTTTCATTTCAAACTTCTTAAACTTCTAACTTTAGATAATTAGGTCCGAAACACGTCAAACGACGTCCGATTTCGACAAAACTTCACAGGAAGTGCTTAACACATATTTAAGACCTGTACCGGGCATCGGAACCAAAATACGAGCCCGATACCATAGTCTTTTAATCAATATTCATTTCCATTTTCCTTAATAATTTAACAGAAAAATTCTTTTACTCGGGTTCTAGACCTCGGATTTCGACTCCGGGCACATGCCCGAGTCCCATATTATTTTACGGACCCTCCGGGACTGCCAAATCACGGGTCCGGGTCCGGGTCCAGGTCCGTTTACCAAAAATGTTGACCGAAGTCAACTTTAATCATATTAATATCAAAATTCTTCAAAGTTTTCATAGATTTCACATATTTTATCATAAAAGCTTTTCGGTTATGTGCCCGGTCTGCACACGTAAATCGAGGCAACTGAAAGTGAGGTTTTCAAGGCCTCGAAAGCGCAAAAAAAGAGAGAAATCTGATGATGACCCTTTGGGTCGTCACAGCAACACTCTGGTTCAAGCAGGAAAATTAAAAATGAGAGAGTATTATTGGTGAAAACCCTTACGGGCACCGTAAGGCGACGTAAGTGAGAGAAATAAACATGAGAGAGTCTTATTGGTGAAAACTCTCACGGGCACCTTGAGGCGAAGGTGAGTTAAGAAATGAACAAATGAGAGAGGTCTGCTGGTGGAAAACTGTTTTGAGGCACCGCAGGATGAACAAGGCTATGGTTTGGGTAAAGTAATCAACTGATGGAAATTCAGGAGCAACAAAGTGTGGCGACCAAGAGCTGGTTAGTTGGACAGGTTGGGCCGATTAGACCGAAATGCATGTCATGATCATTGGTGCCAGCTGTTCTGATCAGATAAGTTTCTTTCCCTTTTCTTTTTAGCAGTCATCCGGTCTTGGATTCTTCTTATCCTTAACTCGTAAATCATTGCATTTCATTTTCTTTTAGGGGTTTTATCTGTCTAAGATGTTTTCAATGTCAATTTTGTTCAAAGTAAGTGGAAAGGGATTTCAAAAATCACTACCAGATTCTGGAAAGTGTAAAGCACGATATGGTCAGAGCATGTCAAAAATAATATGATGAAAGGTGGAATACAGGGAATCACCAGGAGTGTCATCGGTGGAATGATTGGGAAATGTCGTGGGAAGTGCAAAGGTTCAGATAGAGGGGTCAGAGGTGTGAAACAACAATAGGGGTACAGAACACGCGGTCTGTCAAAGTCAGGAGTTTGAAAGTCAAGAAGAAAGGTAATTTGAAGAAAAGGGACAACATCTCAGTTTACAATTCGAAGTGATAACAATGGATTTCACCAAGAGAACACAAGACAACGAGGCAACAGGAAGTACAAAATCAAGTTTGAAGATTTACATATGACTTTGTAATTCATAGAGCAGGGCTAGTTTAGCTTCTTTTATTTGGACACGGTGTAATAAGGGAGGTCAACAAGCAGTAGCAGCAGCAATTGCAGTGAAATCACAGCTCCTGGTAGTCCCAGCTACCAGACATTCCCGAACTATACCGACCTGATTCCTCTTTAGCCAAGGATATGTAGGCAACCTTAGAAACAGGGTGCGGTCAACTCTTTCAAAATGCTTCACACGGAATATTCAAACGGGCAAAAATCGCTCGTTTTCGCTCACTTATCTTTGCACGAAAACTCTTCGCGTTTACGGGCAAAGAGGGGCAGCTGTGAGCACGTGAATTTTGCCCTAAGTGAATTATTCCAAAAAATTCAAACAAAATGATTTTCCTTATTATTTTGGAATTTTTGTGAATTCTGTGTTATTTTTTGTTAATTGAGTGCATTTTATTTGTACATTTTAATTCATGTGAAAAATATACAAAAATATACTTGGCATTTGTTTAGGATTTAATTTCATATTTTTAGGATTAATTAGTAGTTAAAATTGTTTACAAATAGAGAAAAATAACAAAAATGGTACTTTTGCATTTTTAATTTAAATTTGTTTTAGTTTGTGTTTTGGGAAATTAGGAGATATTTTTTAGGTGTCAACTTGTTTTTGAATTTTAATTTAGCATTTATAAAATTAAAAAAATATAAAAATGAAAATCAGAAAATGAACGAAATAAATAAAAAGAAATAAAATGAAAGAGAAAAACAAAAGGAAACATTAAAAAGGGGGATGTCTATATAGACATCAGTATTGGGCCTTTTTGTTTATTTTTACCCAGCAAACCACCTTTCCCACCCATACCTGTCCAGGCCCAATACCCCTTACCCGATCTGCCCATTAATTAAAATAAACGACCCCGTTTCTAGCCTTTTAATCCTAGCCATCGATGATTAACTCATCGCACGATCAGGAACTGGTCTTCATTTGGTATAAGAGTCTCCGAACGGACACCCCACTCCCCCTAGTCCTTCGTCTCTAATCACAGCCCCCCTCTCTCTAAAAAAATCCTAATTGAGCCGCCCTAAATTCCCCCGCCGGTAATGGTGGCCCGACGCCGATGCCCCCCAAATTAACACCATGGTATCCCCTCAGCCTCCCCATTCCGAATATCCAAGTCATTTATTTCTAATCACCTCCCAACCCTTCGAATATCGAATTAAAAATTTGCGGCCAAGACACTACCTCGCCCAAATCGGTCCAAATTAACACCCTGGGTCCCTTTCCCCTTCCCCTATCCAAATCCCTGGCTAGTTTTTCTCGAATCTGCCTCGAACTGTTCTACTTTCAATTTGAATATTTTCCGGCCAAAACACTAATTGCCCCAAACCACTCCAAATCGATGCCATGTGACTTCTTTGCATCCCTCGTGTGGAATCCAGCTTCTTTGGCACTCAAAATCTCACTGGAAGTGGGCTAAGTTCGAGTCCGGAACTAGTCTATTTGAACAGTGAGTTTCCTTTTTTGTTTTCCTTTTTGGTGTTATTCTAGTTGTTAATAAGTGTTAATCTGGAAATAGACAAAGTCTTCTTCAATTTCGTTCCATATTTATTTCATTTTGATCCTTATCTGCCTGTTCATCTTAGTTTTTAGGTGTTGAGTTGTTATTCGTTCTGCTAATAGTTGGATTTGTTTTAATTTTTTTGTTTAAATAATGACTGTTCGTATTAGATCTCAATTATGATTCTGCTTAGTTAGTAATTATTTTAATGTCATTTGGATATCAATTCTTATTAAGTTTAGCTTGTGATTAGTTTGGTTGATTGTTGCTGTTAATTTGTTTCAATGAATAGGTTAGTTAATAGTTTGAATTAGGATTGCATTTTTGAAGATGAAATTCAAACCTTAGGAATTGTTTGGGTATAGCTGTCCTACATCAGTAGTTTTGGGATACGTCGAGGGTAGTTGGGCCAATTCAGGGATAAAGAACCTTAGCAATGGATCTAGAACTTCCTAGAATATTCTTGAATGGGGTCCAATTAGGAATTTTAGGAAAACATAGTGTGCTTATTTGTGTAACAAGTCAATAAGTAGGGGACTAAATGAGTAAATAAACAGGGACTGAAATGCAAACAGAAATTAAGGGCTGCCCATTAGTTTTGCCTATATAAGGCAGCCTTCACTACTTTCATGGGGAAGTTTTTGAACTCAAAAATTCCAAAAAAAAAAATACTCTCTAGTTTCCTGATTTGAATTTGAAATTCAGCATTCAAAATACCAAAAACAACAAAAATCTGGAAAAATAAAAAAAAAATACTATTCCATTGAAAAAGCTTTAGATTGATTCTAATTGCTAGTTAGTCAACCCACACTTTTAGTTCGAAATTTCATGGTTGAAGTTCAGATGCTCAATTTGAGTGGATTTAGGTCCAGTTAAGTAGTCTTCTGGTGGAGTTTTACTTTACTAAGGCTTCAGGAGTATTTCGAGTTAAATTTTGGGCTACTATGGGTTTGTTCAAGCTGGTTTTGGGTTGATTTGCTAGTTTTCTGTTAGCCCATTGAATATTTCTGGATTTTTGAACCTATTCGTTTGTCGTTGGTTATTCAATACTGCTGGAAACTGCTTGTTACTGGTGCTGATTCAATCGTTGTCTTGACTGACCTCTTCTCCTCTATTTCTATACTGTTTCCAGGTATTTTTCCAGTTCCAAGTCAATGTGTGAAGGACTGAAACAATCAATGTGTAGTTTATCGAAGAAATAAAATCTGGCTTGAGTTAATTTGACGTTGACCTGTTTATAGTTATGTTGATTTGCATATTAGATACATAGTTTGGACACTTTACAATTTGTAATAATTGAACTGTAATGGGACTATTTGCGTTAGAAACCAGCATTTCAGCTTATTAATATTAGCTAGTGAATGAATGTGTAGGCTATCAGACTCGTTTGAATTTGTGTATAGGAAATTGAGATACTAATCAGTCATGAGAATGAATTTCTAATAGTTAGTTTTGTGTTCAATCACTAATGAACACTATCAGTGAACAGGAACGTTATAAATGGTCAATAATAGTTAAGCAAGTTGTTAGCCTGTGTATTTGAAGTTAATCATGAGTATTTAGTTGACTCCATGCCTTTTGTGTTTATGTTGTCCTCGTTTGCTGATTGTTAAAAACGGGAAATTAGTTCAGAATGTACAGTTTATGATTAAAACTTAGGAAAAGCAATCCAATCCTAGGTATCCAGTTTTAAATTGGTATATTCTGGGACTACTATTAATAACGTAATTTTAACACTGCTGTGCTTTAAAATTCGAAGGTCTCACTAATGAGGGTCAAATTGGTAAGTGATCCATAGCTCACCCATCCAGGGATTCGATCCCCGACTTATCTCACACAGCTTGGCCAGCCTTGTTCATCTTGGGCTGATCTCAGGCCCAATAGATGGTTTATTGGAAATTTTTTGTCCGGTCTGATCTCCTCGTGTGGTTTGGGCCATTTGGGCCCAAGGCCAAAAGGGCAATTGGTTTGGTAATACCTAAATGATAGGTTGTGGTCTTTTCTTAATAATAACTAACTAGGTTTCTTTCTTTATTGTATTTAGAGACAAATTGAAATAGAAAATCATAGTCATTTTAGGTTGGCCTTTTAAAATAAAATGAGACGAGCCTCGCCGAACAAAACAAATAAATTGCGGGGCCCACGATAAATGTTATACTAAAAAATAATTAGACTTCGGATGGGCCGTCTAGCGAATTTCACGGCCTTCCCCATAGATAATAATGCGTTAGACACTTTAGACGCGCTTTTAATGAAATTACATTCCTAAACTTGGGTGCGCATATATGTGACCCAAATCTAAATCTCAATGAAGTCGAAATGTGTCAACAACCACTGGTGCATTTATGTGACGTGTTTCGAGACACGTTTTCACGACGTTGCAATGCCTATTAAAAAATAATAATAAAAGCGGTTTGAAATTATAAAAGCACTTAAGCTAAAACATGTTTTGAAATCAGATAAATCCAAATATAACAGTTGATCGACCGTGCTAGAACCACGGAACTCGGGAATGCCTAACACCTTCTCTCGCGTTAATAGAATTCTTTACCCGGATTTCTGGTTCGCGGACTGTTAATAGAGTCATATTTTTCTCGGTTCGGGATTCAACGGGTGACTTGGGACACCATAAATCTCCCAAGTGATGACTCTGAAATCCTCATAATAAATTCCGTTCTGATTGTCCTATAAGTGGAAAAACTCCTTTATGCCATTGCGGATGTAGTGAAAAAGGAGGTGTGACAGTATTTACATCATATTTCTTTAAATTATATTACCAAACTATGCATGAATACTACCAGAACTACTTTGTCGGTAACGCTACCCCAATGAAAGCAAGAGCCGAGTAGGACAAACGCAGTCCGCGGGAAGACGAACTAACCTTCCCCCCTGACAAAACTCAAAATTTTTCTTTGGATACAGGCACCCAAGACATATAATAATCGGATACGATTACAAACTCACACTTTTCAGGAATACGATTCTCAGGATCATCGCCCATTTTCGAGCACTAGTCACACGCAACACCCCCAACAGCCACAAGGACAACTAATTGTCAGCCATCACCTCTCAGCTAACAGATTTCATTACTCTTCACCTTATTTTCTTGAATTGCATAAGGCTACAATTCTGCCTTCCGATACTAAGCACTGTCTTCATCTTGCATTTTATTGCATTACATAAGGCTACCTTTCTGCCTTTCGAGGTTAAGCTCCACCTCCATCCTGCATTTCCATGCATTGCATAAGGCTACCATTCTGCCTTCCGAGACTAAGCACTATCTCCATCTCGCATTTCCTTGCATTGCATAAGGCTCTGCCTTCCGAGACTAAGCACTGTCTCCATCTCGCACTTCCTTGCAATGCATAAGGCTACCATTATGCCTTCTGAGACTAAACACTATCTCCATCTCGCATTTCCTTGCATTGTATAAGGCTATCTTTTTGCCTTCCGAGACTAAGCGTTGTCTCTATCTTGTATCCTTGCATTGCATAAGGCTACCTTTCTGCTTTCCGAGACTAAGCGTTGTCTCCATCTTGCATCTTATTGCATTGCATAAGGCTACCTTTCTGCCTTTTGAGGTTAAGATCTACCTCCACCCTGCATTTCCGTGCATTGCATAAGGATACCATTCTGCCTTTCGAGGTTAAGCTCTACCTCCATCTTGCCATTTCGTGCATTGCATAAGGCTACCATTCTGCCTTCTGGGTTAAGCTCTACCCCCATCTGCATGGCTGAAATATCTCCAACTTTATTTAAATCCTGCATGGCTGAAATATCGCCACTTTATCTCTCTTGCACGGCTGAAATACCGCCATCTTTTACTTACGTCTCGCAGTCGGATGAAATATCGCCAAACTTTATTTAAGTTCCGCATCGGCTGAAATATCGCCAAGCTTTATTTAAATTTCGCATCAGCTAAAATATTGCCATATTATATTAAAACTTCGCATCGGCTGAAATATTGCCATTTATACTTATTCCTTCTTTGTCGGCTAAAATATCGCCAACTTTATTTAATTCTTGATATCGGCTGGAAGATCGCCAGTTATGTTTAAATACCCATCATCACCTGTACTTATGCTTTCTGTCGGCTGAAATATCGCCATTTTTACATCTTTCTACGCCGGCTGAAACATCGCCGACCTTATTTAAATTTCTGCCGGCTGAAACATCACCATTTATACTTATGAACTTACCATCGGCTGACATACAGCCAAATCTTGCATTTCATGGGCTGAAATTTTGCCAAACCATCCAAGGGCGTCATCGTTCGGAGGTACCATCTTCATAGCCCGAGAACACCATGCCATGGCCCGAGGACCTCACTTTATATTCTGCACATCATTATTCAAAGGCATCATGGTTCGGAGGCATCACAATCATAGCCCGAGGATATCATTTCATAGCCTGCGAATCCTTTATTATGTGCTTCATGGCCCTAGACATCATGGTCTGAGGATGTCATCTTAACCATCCAAAGACAACATTTATGGTCCAATGGGAACTTGCATCACGTTTAAATTCCGCACTATATGCTTGTATTACTCAATTACAGGTACATCAGCTAGCAACACCCATTGTAGCAGGAGCGACCTTGCTCCGGTTCTCGCAGTCCATCAGTCCCTAACCACCCTTCCCAACCTAAATATTATGTCCTTCTCTTCGAAAACCTCCATCGGCATCTTCCGTCGATGCATCCCGAACTACATATGACCTGATTCCTTTAAGACCAGGGATATAGATAACTGTGATTTTTACATGATTTATACCCCTTTCTACCTAAGCTTTGTGCATAAATTGATATAGATTAATCCTGAATTGCTTACAAGTTGCGCTTGATTGCAGGTTTGAGCGACTAGATGATAAAGATCACAAATCGGCTCAGGAAGGAGTGAAATCTGCCAAGCGTCAAGAGATGAGCTACAGTGTGATTAAAAAGACTTGTGCGGACCGTAACCTTTTGTCATGCGGCCGAACAAGAAGATCCTACAAATATTCAAGTCACGGAACCTGTGCGGTCTGCACTGTTTTGCCACGCGAACACACAGATAAGGATCAGATAACCTGAAGTTTGGACACAACTCCAAGCGGACAGCATCCATTTCTACGCGGTCCGCAATGATGAAGAAACAGAGTCTCAGATTCAAAGGCATAGTCCCACGCGGCCGCACACCAAAATAGCGCGGTCCGCGTGGGTGAATGATCAGAGAGATAATACTAAAGGAAAAATCAACTGTGCGTTCGCGCATCATTTCCATGCGGTCCACGTGACTTACCCAACGCGGCCGAGTGGCATTTCCATGCGGTCCGCGTCCAAGACCCAGAAGCTCAAATATTGAAGGCCTTTAACCCTATGCGGCCGCATGTCATTTTTCATGCGGTCCGCGACAGACCCTCAGGGGCATTTTTGTCTAGTTTTTCCTGGGTAGTATAAATAGAATATTTTACTTTTTTAGGTTAAGTTCTTTTACACGGTACGAGCAGCTGAGCATGAAGCAACATTTATTTGCCTATTTTGGGCTATTTTCCTTAGTTTTGAACGTGGATTCAAGTGTATTAAATTTTTAGTTCATTAGTATGTCAATTTCTACTATTGTTTCTTCAATTTCTACTTCTTCCATGTCTAGCTAAACCCATTAGCTAGGGTTGTGGCTCAACCCTAGTGTGGGTAATTAATGGGTGTTTTTGCTTAATGTTTGGATGATATTGGGTGTTTTGTTTTGGGTTGATTGTATGTTTTCATTTAGATTTTGTGGTTGCAAATACTAAGTCTAGCTTAGTGGGTTTTGACTCTTCTTGAGAAAGATCGTCTATGACCTCTCAATCAACCCAACAAGAATTTGGGATGGACCTATGAGAATGGTAGTCCCGAGTAACGGGTTAAACCTTGAGAGAGTAATTACCCAACTTGAACCTTAAAGTTACTTGGGCAAATTAGCCTACCCAATTGGTCTCAAGAGAGTCAATTGGGCAAAATCACTCTCTCTACCGAGAGGTGTGAGAGTGAGTGCTAAGTGCAACGGTTATCCATATATCCCATATTGTCATCCTTATATTGAAATTCTATACCTGTTAATTATTCACCTAGGCGAGTGCTATGACCCTAGTATCTTCTGCTTATTGTATACACCTTAGACTTATAATTTAGCATAATCTAGTTCATAATTGTAGTCAATATATTTAGTTGATAAACAAAGAAAATCAAAAATGTTAGAAGCCAAATTAGAAGTTACATCATTTTATTAGTATTCACAAATACTTGACTCCAATATTAAGTTCCCTGAGGAAATTGACCCCGAAAATCACTATCGAGTAAAAGTTGTTAGCGCCCACTCTTCCTAAGAGTTGAGTGTGAGACGATCACTTTTTGGCGCCGTTGCCGGGGAACTTTACGGTTTCCAACTATTTGTGTAGCTAGTTTAGTGAATAGCTTCTCTTTCCTTC
>MU731490.1:20205-33135 GCA_026770625.1 Nicotiana glauca
TTTTACTATTTTACTTTATTTTATTACAAGAAAATAAAAAATTACAAAATAGGTTCATTAATATTTTGAAGTTAGTTTTAATCTTAAAAAAAATACAAAAATAGTCTCTTATCTTTATTTTTATATAATCTTGAAAACACAAAAAATAGTTTTATGTTTTATAGTTTAGTTCAATTAATTAAAATAAGTTTTATATTTTTATATTATAAGTGCACATAATTTTAGAAGGAGGAATTAGTTTTAGGTTGGTTTATCCCGTCTTTGTAAATCTTGTAGTCCATTTTTTTTAGTCTTTGGCCCAATTCCCTAACCCATAATTTCTAGGCCCATACCCCTAACCTAGTCCCTACCCTATATAATTCGTGCTACACCTAAAATATAGACATATATTAAGGGAGATCAGATTTTTGAGAGCAAAATCCCTAGACCTAGGGAAGAGGAAGGGCGGCGATTCAAAAAATGGAAAAGAAGAGCACCATCCGATTCAGTAGCTACAGTTTCTAGCCATTTTGACGTTCTCCAAAAGGAGACCCAAAAATCAAGATGGCCATTCTTGAATTCCCAAAACACACACACGACAAAGAAACAAGCTTTTCCTAAAGAACAAAAATCGAGATTGCCATTCTTCAATTTTGTACATAGACACTATTCTGATCTACACCGAAATCTGAAGCATCAGTCGAGGTCGTCGGCGAGGTATTTACAAATTTTTACCCCTTTGACCTTCCAGTTGTTATTGCTAACCCTCGTAATTAGGGAATCTAAGATTTGTGTTATATGTATTGCCCAATTGAGAATATTATGATAAACCTTCTATTTCGATTCTGGGGAAATTAAATTTTTGTTGCTTGTGTTATTTTGGAGATGCTTTTGTTTCATTAAGTTATTTATTGAAGTGTCATGAGCATCTGATAAACCTATTTATGTAGTGGAAATAGGAATTCTTGTTAGGTTTTAGAATGGCTGATTGTTGGTTAAAATTGGATGATACCTATATTGCGAATCTCAATTGGATAGTATATATATTGGGTGAATGTTGGTGAAAGATTCAGACTTGGCTTCAAAACGGATAGCTAAATTAAATCAAAATATGTATAGAGGTTTGGCAAATTGCTGTTAATTAGTACTAGTTTTGATCTATTGAGTCATGAACACCGTAGTTTGCTTTAGGCACTCATTTAAATTATTACAACTACGAGTATAGTTCCCTTGACGTAGTTATGAAATTTAATTTCAAATTAGCTTTAAATATGAATATCCGTAGTTCATTTAGCTGAATAGTTTTGAGGGGCGCCACACCAAATAAAATCTCAAACGCGTGGCCCTCATTTAATTACTTCTTTAAATTCCTTAGAATTTGGGGTGTGCCATTTAGCAAATTGTCATGGCCTCCCGCAAAGTAACTAACGTGTAGTTGCTTTAGGCGCGTATTTTAATAACATTAACTTCTTAAAGTTGGGTGTACATTTATGTGACCCAAATCCAAATCTCAACGATGTTAAAATATATCAAAAACCACGGGTGCATTTATGTGACGTGGTTCGAGACGTGTTTTAATAACGTTGCAATTTTCTCTAAAAATGGATAAAAGCGGTTAAAACTAAAATTTGCACGTAGGTTCATAATTATTTAAAATTAGATATTCAAGCCAAATATGACAGTCGAGCGACCGTGCTAGAACCACGGAACTCGGGAATGCCTAACACCTTCTTCGGGGTTAACAGAATTCCTTACTCGGATTTCAGGTTCGTGGACTGTTAAACAGAGTCATTCTTTTCCTCGATTCGGGATTCAACCGGTGACTTGGGACACCATAAATATCCCAAGTGGCGAACCTATCAAACTTATACTTACGATGTTTAAACCTATCAAATCACGTCCGATTGACCTCAAATTTTGCACACAAGTCATATTTAAAACTACGGACCTACTCCACATTATGCAATCAGATTCCGACCCCGATATCAAAAAGTCCACTTCCAGTCAAACTTCTCAAAAACCTTCAAATTTCTATCTTTAGACGAACGACTCCAAAATGACCCATGGACCTCCGAATTCACTTCCGATCGCACTCTCAACACCAGAATCACTATACGTAGCTACTCTCAGACTCAGAATCCAAACGGACATCGATTACACTAAAATACACTTCAAGCCATACTTATGAAATTTCTTCCAAAATGCTAACTTCCACAATAGGTGCCAAAACGCTCCCGGATCATCCAAACCCGATCCAGGCATACGCCCTAGTCCAAAATCATCATACGAACCTGGTGGAACCTTTAGATCCCAATTCTGAGGTCGTTTACTCTGAAATCCAATCTTAGTTAATTCTTTCAACTTAAAGCTTCCGAAATGAGAATTCTCTTTCCAAATCAACTTCGAACTTGCCGAAGTTCAATTATGACCGTGCGTACAAGTCATAATACCTGAAGTGAAACTACTCATGGACTCAAACTGCTGAACGATGCACTAGAGCTCAAAATCACCGATCGAGTCGTTACAATATGTGTATGGATTTGTGGGCTAAAGAGTTTTTCCCATTACATTAACAATTTTGAAATAGCGATTATTTTGTTTACAAAGTCGCCACTTGGAATTGATTTTTGGGTGTCCCAAGTCACCTTTATTTGAATCCCTATTCAAAGGAAGATTTGACTCTTTTCAAGTTGGTCTGTGAAGAAAAAAGTTCGGATAAGAAATTCTGTTGACCGAGGAGAAGGTGTAAGGCATTCCCCGAGTCCTGTAGTTCTAGAACGCTCGCTTTATTGACTCAAAAACTTGACTTGAATTAATTTTTGACAAAACTGTAATTTTATTTAGTTTTCATGTTTTACCTATGTTCGCTTCTATTATTATAGAAATAATTCAATAAAATTGTCCTGACCGCACCACGCAAGCGAATGTGCGACCATGATGAATTTATTGATTTTTTTCATAACCGCGCTACACACGCAAATCCATAGTCAAGACGAGGGTTATTAGTACATCATTACTATTAGGGAAAATTACTACATTCAAAGAAATTAGTTTTGAAAATTATTAAAAACTCAACTATCACGCTACGCGAGCGGATCCGTGATTTTAACAAAAAGATTAATTAAATTAAGAATTAACTAAAACTAATGGGCATGGTATGCGATTATTGGATTAATTTTTTGAATGTTAAACATCATTCTACGCAAGCGATTTTGTGAGTTAAAGCGTGCCTTCTAATTGCTTAGCATTCAGATTAATCATTAAGGTGATTAAATTACACAGGTGATTAAGTTAAGTAATTATTAAAAGAAAATATGATGAATTGAAAAACTATTTGAAAAGCTTATAATTATAAACTTGGGCCAGCTTTGTTTATTGAATTTTAAATGGCCAATTTTATTATTTTTTGGCATTAAGTTACCTTACTATTAAAGACAAATGGCTTTGTTAGCATGCTTAACCTCATAATGGGCCTGGCTAAATTTGAGTTCACTTTGCCACATACATATTAAAGTCTATCCGCAACTACAAATCAACTAGTAACCTACTAGTGTATCCTGTTTTTTTTTTCTTATTTTAATTTAACAATAATTGCAATAGTAAACTAATTGAAAATATTTAACTGAATAACCCATACCGACTCAATACACTAGTTAAACTGGAAAAATAACCCCATTAGTGTTGAGCGTTATAGCTTTAAGCTTAAAGTGCACTCCCCATTAGTGTTGAGCACTATAGCTTTAAGCTTAAAGTGCACTTATCTTAAAAATATATCTACTAGTTAACGGCATAAAAATTTCATTAAGATATAGAAGCATTCTCAACTGATTTTAATCAATAGCCTATGGTAGAAATGATAAGGATGCAATCTTTGAATAATAACACTAAATTATGGGTTCCTACTTAGGCATAAATAAAATCTTAATATAGGAAGTATTCAATCAATATAAACAACAACCCAAAAATTATTTAAACATGTCAATGACTAAAAGAAAATCCAACTAACTCTTATATATGCCTGGTACTTAAAACAAAACGGATCATACACAACCACAATATACTAAAAGGAATTGAATCACTTCATTTTCATTCACTCTTGATCCAAAAAGTAGTACAAGAGTTGAGGAAATACCTGATCAACAGAAGGAAAACATTAGCAAGGGAGGGACTAAATTTCAAAACCAAAACGGCAACGCAACAGCAACTAAACAACAGTAAATCCATTTTAAAAATAGCCCATAAAAATCACTAAAAGTAGTGATACTTTAAGAGAAGGAACTCGGAATAAAACACTAAGACTCTTATATGTTTTTGAAAGACTTTGCACTCTAAAACTCAACCAAGAACTCATGATTTTCAGCTTACTTTCTCTAAGTTCAGCTACAGATTTTTACTCCTAAAATTATATTTTTTAGTAAGTAAAAATGTCTAACAGATATGTGATAAAGTGTGTAAGAGATGTGTCTTTTTAGAGTACAAGATTGTCACGACCCAAACTCCGAACCTGGTCGTGATGGCGCCTCTCATGAAGATAAGGCCAGCCAGTCAACCCAATTCGTCCTTTAAAATAGTTATTTAACACAATTATAGTATATTCATGGTTTAATAATACCAAATAGTGGAAGTATAGATAAAAATACGGAAAATCCAACCCAACACAGCCCTAATCGGGGTGTCACAAGTCACGAGCATTTACCAGAATATAACTGCCACTATAAGTCTGAAATATACAAATAGGACTGATAAAATAAGGGAAGAACATGCGGTGCTGCGAACGCTGGAAGTCAGCTCGCTAATCTCCATTGAATTAGCCTCTGACCAGATCAAAACCCGCTACCGGGTGAACAAATACCTGCATCTGCACACGAGGTGCAGGGAGTAAAGTTAGTACTCCAACTCAGTAAGTAACAAAAGTAAATAATAACTGAGTAGTAAGAAATCACGTAAAGCAAACCATCATGTTGTATAGAAGCAGGGTACAATCCTTTGAGAAAAATAGTAAAGCTGTGAAATCTTTGGAAACATCTTGGATCAGTTTAAATCTTTTTTGAAAATGATCTTTTCAATAGTTACGAAAACGATTTCAAAACAATTAGTGCTGATAAGCACAGAAAATCTGTCCCTCGGGCACAAATACCACAGTATGACAAGTAAGAAGACAAAATAAATATGCAAGATGAGCACATAAAAGTCCGCCCCTCGGGCAATATCTCAAAACAGTACCAGCCCCTCAAACTCACTCTCATCCCATCGGGCTCTCTCTCTCTCTCTCTCTCTCTCTCTCTCTCTCTCTCTCTCTCTCTCTCTCTCTCTCTCTCAGATCACTCTCAGAACAGTATCATATAGTAACCGCTGCGGCGTGCAGCCCGATCCATATATCGTTGCGGCGTGCAGCCCGATCCATATGTCGTTGCGGTGTGCAGCCCGATCCATATGGGTACCCGCGCTCACTGTGGGGGTGCAGACTCCGGAGGGGCTCCTACAGCCCAAGCGCTATATCGCTGCGGCGTGCAGTCCAATCCAATATATATATATCGCTGCGGAGTGCAGCCTTATCCATATAAGTATCGCTGCGGCATGCCCGATCCATAATATAAAACCCTCACATCCAGGCCCTCGGCCTCATATCACTAAGTGTATCCTCACATCTGGCCCTCGACCACACTCAGTTAGAATATCATCACAAGCCCCTCGGGAATTAGTAAGACAGTAGTTCTCAGCCCAAATTATCATTTAAAATATCATTTAAGACTCAAATCTGAGTAAAAGTGGCTGAGTTGTAAAGTAGTGGAGAAACAGTATGACTGAGCTCAAGTAATAAGTCAAAACAGTGAGGAAACAATGATAATAATCCCCAAAGGACTCAAGTAGTTGGCATGAAGCCCAAATATGGCAATCAGCCCAAATCGTGATGATAACAAGTAAATTTCAGCCAAATACACAGTAAATTCATCAATCGGGACGGACCAAGTCACAATCCCCAACGGTGCTCTATCCCACGCCCACTATCAGGCGTGCAAGCCACCTCAATATAGCACTACGATGTGCGATGCGGGGTTTCAAACCCTCAGGATATCATTTACAATCATTACTTACCTCGAACCAGCAAATTATCTATCTCGCGACGCCTCTGCCCCTCAAACCAGCCTCCACGTGCGTCGAATCTATCCAAAATCAGAGCGAATACATCATAATATGTCAATGGGATAATACCCAATCGAAATAATCGAAAATATTAAAAATTCTGAAATTTGCAAAAAACCCGAGCCCCGGGCCCAGTTCTCGAAATTCAGAAAATTTCACACCAACAGATTCCTTATCTCGCCACGAGTCTATACATATCAAAATCACAAGAATAGGAGTTCATTTGACCCCTCAAATTCCTAATTTAAGCTCTCTTAGGTTCAAGCCCTAAACCACTATTTTTGACTTTTAATTTCTTAAGTTTTCAGCTCCAATCCATGTGTTTACACCATAAAATCATGTTTTAAGTCCAAGAATTCATACCTGATCAAAGCCCTTGAAATCCTCTTCAAAATCGCCCAAAAACTCTCCAAGTCCGAAGTGAATTATGTTACTCTTTCAAAAATTCGCGAAGAAGACCAATTAATTAATCTGCCCAGCCATCTCGCTTCTGCGGTCCCATTTCTGCTTATGCGGGACCGCTTCTACGGATATTCCACCGCTCTTGTGGTTTTCCACTTAAAGGCCTCGACCGCTTCTGCGGCCCAGAAATCGCACCAGCGGGACCGCTTCTGCGGTCCACACTTTCGCTTCTGCGGAACTTGACCTGAGTCCAAGACTCGCTTCTGCGATTTCCTCCTCCGCTTCTGCGTGACCGCACCTGCTGTCCCATAACCACAGGTGCAAAAATACCAGATACCAGCAGACTTAGCAACATGAAAAATTCCAAAATTCTCTGTTTAACCATCCGAACTCACCCCGAGGCCTCCGGGACCTCAACCAAAAATACCAATACATTCTACAATGTTATTCAAACTTGTTCCAATCATAAAAATGCATCCAACAACATAAAATCATCAATTCTCATCGAATTCAAGCCTAAGTTCTTCCAAATCTTCCGAAACAAGCATTCGATAAAAAACCCAACCAAATCACCTCCGAATCACCTGAAATTTTGCACACATATCCCAAATCACCTAATGAAGCTACTATAACTCTCGGAATTCCATTCTGACCCTCGGATCAAAATCTCACCTATCAACCGGAAATCGCCAAAATGCTAACTTCGCCAATTCAAGCCTAACTCTACACCGGACCTCCAAAATCACTTCCGATCACGATCCTAAGTCACAAATCATCCCCCGAAGCTAACTGAATCGTCGGATTTCACATCCGAACCCTCTAACTTAATAGTCAATATCCGATTGACTTTTCCAAAATAAGCCTTCCTTTAAGAGACTAAGTGTCTCATTTCCATCTAGAACCAATCCAATTTAACTCATTCATCCAAAACTCCTATAATGAAACATAAGGAAGCAAAAAATGGGGAAAATAGGGCGGTAATCACGTGACGACGAGTCGGGTCGTCACAAAGATCTCCTTTAAATGAGAAAAGAGCTCCTCTTTTTATAGTGGGAGGAAAGGCCTTAGGACAGATTTTGTTTGGCTAAAAATCTGTCCAAAATGATTGATTTTAGATCAAAAATCTATCCAAAACCAGAATTTTGGTCAATGAACAATTTTTCTTACCAATTGTGGACAGAATTTTGGAGTATTACTCCAAAACAGTATGCAACAGTAAAAGCAACCAAACCAAGAACCCTACACTTAAGTATTCTCTTTCCTTTCCCTTTCCTCTTAATTTCTCAAACCAAATTCAAAGTTAACTAGTCCAGGAAGAGAAACCAGATTCAATCTAGTTGAAATAAGTAGTAATTCGAATAAGATAAGTTAAGAGTCAAATAGTAGGGATTAATCAAGACTGAACCATATAATTACCTATACTAAACAACTACTTCAATATTAATCTAGTCAATTAGAATTAAAAATGGATCTTTGAAGACACAAGCTAATAACTCAAACTAAAACATGACAACGTAGGAAAGACAAACTCGAAAACTACAATCCAATAGGTGATCCAAGCTTAACGACTGAACGAAATCAGTACAACTCAACCATACTAACTAAACGATTGTTATAGATGACTAAACGAAATCAATACAACTCAACCATACTAACTAAACGATTGTTCTAGATTATTAGAAAGAGCAATTATTCAGCTAATCACAAAGTTAAATTACATGTTGAGCTACTAAAATGACAAACAAGAAACTAAACAAATATTCTTTGCGAAATTGAATTATTGCTTCAAACTAGTAAGATACAAAAATCAAATAATCGAAGATAAACTTTTAAGTACCACTACTAATCAAACTTGGACGATTATAATTAAGCGGAAAAAAATCAGAAATGATATTATACGAAGTAGTCAATTGATTATTAGAACTTAAACCTAAACAAAAATATCAAATCAAATAAGAAAAACTGAAAATCTAAGAAAAGAGAAAGGGATTAGAAATTTTACCAAACTCGAGCATTCGGGCAATGGCGGGACAGTGGCAGTGGTGGCGGTTTGAGAAGTGTTAGATCCCCAGCAAGCTCTTATTGTTGATAAACATTGAAATATTCAAACTCAGGTGAACCGGATTTTAATTTAAATGTAATCAACAATAAAAACTTGCTCTAGGTTAGAACATAGAGAAAAGCAGAGATGTTCGCCATTTTTGGGTGACTGTCGGCGACCCGCCAGAATCCAGTCGCTGGAATTTAGGTCAAGGCCAAGTCTTTTGGTAGCCCACATCGAGCACTATCCATCCCTATAGGTATTAGGTAGAGGAGATGACTCAATATTCACGATTTTAAGGAAAAAGTGGGTTGTACTTAGATCTAAAAATCTTGGAATTTGAGGTATTTGGGTTGGAGATTTGGAAATAGGAGGTTGAGGGGAGTAGGGGTGAAATTTTGGTGGTGTTTGGAGCACCACCGACGGCGGCGCACGGTGGTGGCAGTGGAGGAGGCGGTGGCTCAAGAGAGGGGTTAGAGAGAGATGAGATAGAGAAGATTAGGGTTAGGAGAATGGCAAAAATATGATTTCTTAGGTGTTTTATTTGATATAGGATATCAAATAAAGGTAGTTGGATAAATGAAATTGGATGAATGATATTGATTGTTGAAATCACTTAACCAAAACGACGTAATTTTAATCCAAAAACTACGCCGTTTGGACCCACCCCTCAGCCCCATGTGGGCCGGGTTTGTGCTATTTGGGCTTCTAATTTTGGTCCAATTTCAATTTTGAAATAATCAATTCAATCCCTTAAACATTTTAATAAACTAATTAGACTAAAATCAAATTCAAAAATTTATAAATGCACGCAATAAACCTAGAAGAAAAATAAAATGTAGGAGAAATAGAAAGAGCAAAAATTAGGTATTTACTGTTGCCCCTCTTTGCTCGAGAACATGGAGAGTTTTCGTGCTAAGAAAGTAAATGTCATAGCTAATTTTTCTTGTGTACTATTCCATTGAAAGCATTTTTGAAAAACGTGACAGAACCTTGCTTCCGAGGTTTCCTACATATCCTTAGCTACAAAGGAATCAGGTCAGTGTAGTTTTGAAAAATTTGGTAGCTGGGACTACCAGACACGGGAGTTAAGATTGTTGTTGTTGCTGCTATTGCTGTTACTGTTACTTGCTTCTTACATCAAAATAAATAGAGAAGAGCACTATATATGTCTGCAAACTAAGAGTGCAAAGTTCCTATCTATGTGTCTTCTGGAGTCAGAACTTGATTGTTGACTTGCTCGCTTGTGTTGACCTTAGATTGGACCTTGATTCTCTTTGAAGAGAAGATTATGGCTCATTCTTGATTGCTTGACTTCCTGCTCAGAACATAAGAAGATGAATCTTGAGACACCGAGTTGTTGACACATCATTGAAACTACCTCCAACAATCTTACGATCAACAATCTTCTTTCAATCGATGAGAACTGAAATTGCAAGCTTTAACTCTACAATATGTGCTTTATGACAAAGCCTACAAATCCATCAAAGATGAACAAAACAAACAAACAAAAATTTGCCCCAGTCTGGCACTAGGAAATGTTTGTGAGTTATTAGAGAAAGTTATAAACTAATTTACTGAAATAAAGACAAAGACAGTAGTATAAACTAGCTATGTGTGGATACGCAACTGCGGGGTAATACCCTTTGTAGACGTGTGATTTTTGACCCTCCCCAAGATTTTCCATATTTTAGCATGTAAATATTTAATTTAGGCCTAATATAGCTATTTCAACTATTTTTGACTTCTTTACGTTATTTTCGTCATAAAAATGAAAAATACAAAAATGGTTGCATGTTACTCTATTTTAATCATGTGTTAGATATTTTTAGAAGGATATGTTCCTCTGAACCTATTTCTATTTTAATATAATCTTTAAAAAATACAAAAATAGTACTTTATTTTTTATCTTTATATAATTTCGAAAATACAAAAAAAATACAGTTTCATTAATACTTTGTAGTCATTTTAAACTTGAAAAAATATCCAAAAATAGTTTTGTTTTAATTGTCAGTCTCATTTTAATAGTTATTTTGCCTACGTGGGATTAATTAAATAAGATCATGTTTTTATTCTCGGTTGCGGGGAAAGAATAACATTTGGGTTCAAACGACCCATTTTAGGCCTAAAATTCGGATGACCCAATACCCAAGCCCAATACCCAAGCCCACTACCCAAAAACCTAGACCTAATACTATAAAAACTACACTTGTCTTCAGACGGGGGGAGATCTCGCCTTCTTCATTTTTTGAAAAACAACACAAAAAACCCTAGAAGTCTTCTTATTCAACAAAAAAACCTAACAAAAACCCTACAAGACCACAAGCAGCCGCCACCCTAGCACCACGCCTGAACCACCAGCGAACGACTGTAGTCAGCCCCCGTCCCCATCATCCCTCACGTCCAGCAGCAACCAACCGACGAACAGCAGACCTGGCAGCAAGCAGCGCTGTTGCTGCTGTTGCTGCTTCACCTGTCAATAAATAACCACTCCCTCTCGTCCGCCATTGACACTGCTGCTTCTCCCTCACGTCCATCAGCATCAGCCATGGACGTTTCTTCGTAACAGTCGCAGTAGCTCGACGCCATATCTACCAGCAATCCCATCCGTGACCAGCTTCCTCACGTCAAACTCTGCCACGAACGAGCAGCAGCGTGTCGAAATCGGGTTTACGATATTATGGACAAAGCAACTCTCATTCCCTTTTGAGGAATCAGGTTATGGAATTTGAAGAGTCGCCACCTAATAATTATAGTGCATTAGGATACTTTAAAGAAAAAGAAGAAGATTTTTTAAAAGAAAAAACCAGAGTTCGGGTAAGGGCTTGAGATTATCTCGAGGGGAAGGTGTTAGGCACCCCTCAAGATCCACTAGTGTGGTTCCCGGCCATGCTTAATTGTGACTTTACGAAGAGTATAAGTAAACAAATAATATTTGCACATAGGGAATACAAATAAGTTAAAAGTTTTGAAAGAAAAGAGAGGAAAAAAAGACATAAGTGGTTTTGGAAAGAAAATGATTAATTGAAGAAAACATTAATTTTTAAGAAAACATCACATCATATAAATAAAGAAAAGGGGTCCTAGGTTTAAATATGATATGGATCACATCGGTGCAATACCCAGCAATCATTCTCACACGAGATATTAGCGCACCAGTCATCATATCCATATTCTACCCTTCCTACCCCGTTGAGGTATTAAACGCGATTACTCTTGTTTACTTATTGCATGCTAATACCCGTCCCAACCTATCAGTCCTGGGGTTTTAGGACTTCTAATCCTAAAGGGAGGAGGGAAGGAAGTATAGGCATATATGGAGTTTCAAAAGGATAAAAGACTAAGGCGACAAACAAAACAAGTAGCAAATATTGAGGGATGAACAAATGCATAAGAGGCTCACATAAACCCCATAAATCACATAGCATTTAGTTTAGCATGTCTTGCATATACTGATTTGGTCTAAAAAAATTAAACGGCGGACAGATTATTTTAACACATGGAGTTGGATAAAAAGGTCTGCATTAGGCAACCCGGATCCAAATATCAGAGGTTGAGGTATTTAAAATAAGTTACTGATTAAGAATCTAATGCAGAAGAGTTTGAAACAGAAGGTTGAAAATTGCAGAAGTTCAAAGTTGATTTCGAAACTAACAGAATTGTTTAACTAAAAATACAGCAGAAGTATAAGCAGTGTTTTCGAAAGTGAGACGTTTTAAAGAAGCAGACTGTTAAAATAAAGTAAACCCCTCCCACACCCTTTACTAATATTTTCCCGAGTTCTTTTTACAAGGTTATTACAAAATCAGAAGAAAGAAGGTAAACAAAAATACATCACAGCCTACAGCTAGATGCAAACTGCCTAATGCAATCTTTAACATCCAATATGTCATGGGCTGTTTTCCGCACACGCCGCATGACCCCTTGGTCGCGCCCTATGGCGGCCTAGCAAGCCTCACAATGCCTAGCCCCATGGTCGGCCCCGTGGTCTTGGCTGCGCCAAGCGACAAGCGCGCATGTGCCTCTGTCGCCCCATCGATGCCTCTTGCCAGCGCCCAGTGGCTGGCCAATGACACCAGCGCCGCACGCCCTGACAATGCCGCGCGTGCCCATCTTGATGCCTCGCCGGCGCCCAGCAGCAGGCCCATTCCAATAGCGCTTCGCGCCCAGACCCTGATGCCAAGCACCAGCGCCCAGCCTCAGGCAAACATAGCAAGCGTCGCGCGCGCCACCAGCACCGCACGCGCAGACCCTGTCCCGCAAGACCAAGTTGCTGCTATCGGACTTAGTTGTACATTGTAATAAACTAAGTCCTTTTCATTGTATTGTTCTAGGCTAGTTTACATCATTTTCATTCAGTATGC
>MU731491.1:13324-26146 GCA_026770625.1 Nicotiana glauca
TAAGGATTAACTCTAATCCCAGCGTGGCACACAACCTCAACTGATGCTATACTTTCAAGTTAACTCTAACTTGAATACTCAAAGTACCTAATACAATTACTTCTATGAAAGCTGGAAAGGTACAAGTTTTAAATCACCTACTACAATTGAACTAGAATAAGAATAAACACAATGGAACTGGTTCTTCTATCTTGTTCAAGTAGCTGCAGGCGTGCACACCCAATCTCATATAAATTGCTTGCAAAATAGCCTTGCTCTTTTGCTCTCAATTTTGCTTAACTTCAGCGTATGTGCATACCTGTAAAAGAGAATAACTCAGTTATTTATTAGATTAGTAATTAGAGTTGGATTGTGAATCAATTTCTGATCCTCCATTGATTTTGAGTCCCAGACTAATCCAAACTCCAACCCTTATCCGGATGTGTTCTCTTCTCATAAGGAGACATCTTTTCCTTATCCCACATGCAATCTTTTCGATCAGTTCAGAAGATATTCAGAAGATATTGCTGCTTGATCCCCAAGGACTTATCTTCTTCACGTGCATCTCATGTGCATGGGCCATAACAACTGTATCTCCTAAGATGGACATGGTCCTCCACTGAGTTCATTTGTCATTCTTCAAAACTTCAACTGACCTTGGGCCAAAAAATTCCCCCTTTTTGATGATGACAAACTCAGTGCTTTTACTGATCAGAGAACCTGTGGAACTCAGCTAAAATTTCATCACTTGAAAAATTTAACTTATCATTATGGGCCAGATTTAATTAGGTCATAAACATCACTATGCAGAAAATAGACACAATTTCTTTTTAAGCACAATATCTTCTCCCTTTTGGCATCATCAAAAAATTGCATAAACATGTGAATCCCAGAATATTAATCATTACTCATGGCCATTGGGGCAACTGCAAGTAAAAGCATGCTTTAGTTAATCCAAAATCAACTTGACAAAAGTAACTATTAAGAGCAGAATCATCATAAAACAAGAGAAATGCAAATTGTCATTGATAAGGCAGTGCTTCTACAAGACAGTCCACAAAATGAAAAAACAAAAACAACCAACCATAAGCAAAAACAAGAAAAATCCCTAATCTGGGTCACTGGGGGGTAACCTAACTGGTTCAGAACTAGGACAAAGAGGGCTAAGGCTTTGAGGAACTAGAGGGTTGTGATTGGAGTAGGTTGAGCATTGTTTGTAGCATCCCTTCACTCTTTTCCTTTTCTTTTGCTAGTTCTGCTTTCAGCCCATTCCTTTCTTCTTCCAACTCAGCCACACGAGCCTGAAGCCTAGCAATCTCAGCATCTTTGGTCCCACATTCTTGAACCAAAGCCCTAACCTTGCTATTCACTGGAGTCTTCACTGATGAACCAGGTTCAACAGGGGCTACACTTAGCAGATAGTCACATGCCTGGAGAGTCTTGATTCCAAAGTGCTCCTTACTGGAGGCCATTTCCCATTTCTTTAAAGGAACGTTCAGCCTGTCCAGTACAGTTGTCAGAATGAATCCATAAGGAGTAGCATGAGCCTTTGAACCATTGATAACTCCGTCCAGCAGTTTGACTATGAAAGCAGGCCAGTTAATCTACTTACCCCTCACAAGACATTCCATGAGAACCAGGTCCATGTAATTTGCAGTGTGCCTCCTCTCTTGTCTAGGCAGCAGGCACTTGTTCACAAACTCAAAAATCACTTTATGCTCCGGCTTCATTTCACACTTTTGAACAAATCTTGCCTCATGCACCTCTTCAACATCCTTTGTATCACGGAAGTTCCTGGTGATTTGGAGTGCTGTGGGCAGATCATCTAGACAAGGCCACCTTTGCTTGGTGTAATAATCATAGCCCTCACTTGGAATGTCTAGAATCCTGCCCAATTCAGGTGCATCAAACTTCACCTTCACACCTTTCACCACACTGGTCACTAGCCCATTTTTCATAGAGACATTTGCCATGAATTCAATCAGCACTCTTCTGGTTAGTCTTCCATCCATCTGAAGGACCATGTCCTTCCAACCCTGTGCAGCTAAAACATCCAACAACCTAAGCATGCCTGGCTCCTCCAAGTCTTTCAGCAACCTCTCCTTCAATATCTTCCTCCAGCTAAAAATAACAAAACGATCTTGCTCCTATTCAGACACCTCCTCTTCTTATTCTCCACTCCACTCTTCATCTTCTTCTTCAGTAATTTTCACTTGTTTTCCCTTCACTGCAGACCTAGTTCTTCTAGCTAAAGAAGGTTCAGTAGGTACAGATTTTGAAGACTTCTTTGCAGGAGTCTTGGTTCTTTTTGGTTTGACAGTGGGAACCTCCACAGTTGTACCTGTGAGCACGTGATTTTTGCCCTAAGCAAATTATTCCTAAAAATCCAAACAAAATAATTTTCTTGATTTTTACAATTTTTGCTGATATTTGTTGCATTTTCTGTGTTAATTAGTTGCATAATAATTCATATTAAAAATACAAAAAAAATATGCATGTGCATTAGGATCTTTAATTTCACAATTTTAGTATTAATTCATTTTGGAACAATTTAAGGAAAAATCAAAAATAGCATTTTTTTTTGTCTTAATTGGAAATTGCTACAAATTAGTGATTAAATGGTTTTAGGGTCTAAGTAGTTTAATTGTTAGTTTAATTTTTTAATTTTATAAAATCAGAAAATAAATTTGATATAAAATATATAGGCTGAAAAATAAAAAAATACAAATAAATAAAATAAATACAAAAAAATGGAAATAAAATATAAAATGAGTAAAAAACAAGAAAAGTAAATAAGGATAAGAGAAGAGGCTGTTAAATAATTGGGCCAAAATCCAAACCCCAAACAAAAATACTCAAGCCCAAACCAAATACGCCCCAATCCAGCCCATTTTTCTCGTCTCAACCCGGTCCAATGACCCTACTATCCAAACGACATCGACTGGGCATCTTTAGATCTCATCCCTTCATCATTTTGTATCCAACGATCCACAACTAATCAGGAATAAATATATGAGGGTCGGAGGATTTAATTAAATCAACAATTAAATGAGTCGTCTCTTCCAGATTAACCCTAACCCCGCCGGAGTTCTTCACCGGCGGGAAACGCAATCTACACCAATCGCCACCAGAATTACACCATAGGACCACCTGAAACTCCTCTTTCCACCCCTCTACTCGTCTGCCTTCGAATATTACTCAATCTGCTCAAATATTCAATTTTGTCTCGCCGGAACCCTAACTCTGGTGAACGACACTTCACCCAACCCAACCCAAATTAACACCACATCACCTACGTTCCTTCCCCTACACAACCCTTACTGTCTTGAACTTCAAATCCAACTAGAGCGCCTCAAATATAGGTCTGAAAGTTCCGACGAGTCAAAATTTCACAAAAATGGTGCCTCAAAGTTCCCCTATGCTTTCCCCAAGAATCTTGATGCCCAGATAGATGGTCAAGTGGCCAGAAAAAAAAAAGCTAAGTTCTTCAAATCTTCTTCTGTTTTTAAGTTCTTTTATTTTTGCATGTTTGTTTTCTTGATTTCTGTCAGTATTTTTATTAGTAGTTTTATTAGGTTTGTTTAATTTCTGTTTTAAAAAAAATAATATTTTTAAATTTCTGTTAACTATTAGGTTTTAATAATTAGGGTAAATATAATTCAGACGTGAAAGGATATTTGTTAGATAAATAAATTTGATAACAATTCAAGGATAAATCAGAGTTAATTAGATTTTTATTGCTCTTGTTTGTTAATGTTTGATTGATAACTAAGGATTGGTTCTAGCTGCAATTAGTAGTTAATTAGTTTTGTATAATTTCTGATTAATTTTGATAATTAGGTTTATAGAATTGGATAGTTAAATCCGGCAGTTGAAGAGGTAAGGGTTAGCAGTAATTGATAAAAGAAAGGAGGGGTATTTTGGGTAAAGGAAAAGGTCTAATGGTAGTTATAACATAACTCTAGGGGCAATATAGGTATAGGAAAAGGGTAATTGGGTAGATTTTGAAGTGAAGTGAGGGTAGATAAGGAATTACATTAGATTGGAATGTTCTAGATTGGGGTATTGGTATAATTTTTGATAAATAAGCATAGTCACTTGTATTACAAGTTTAAAGTAAAGGGTAGAAGTAAAATAAAAGAGGGACTAATGGGTAAATACTGAAATTTGAATTTTTCTCCAACTTTACATCTATAAATATGCATACATTTTACTTGTTAAAAGGGTTTTTTTGAAAGATCTGAAAATTTTTACTCCAAGCAATTTTCCTTCTTAGATCCAAATTTTGAAATTCCTAATCTCAAAAACTCAAAAAACATTAGAATCTAGTAGAGAAATCCAAAAAGTTACTATTTCATTAGATTTGAAAGTTGTTCACTGATTTTCTCTGATTTCAGTAATTGAAACTCTGTGAAGTTGCAATTTGACTAGTCGGGTATGTTTTCTGGTGTAAATCCCGTTGCTATGGTTTAATTCTGGGTGTTGTGAAGCTGTGATTGGATAATTTTCCTGTTGCTGTTGCTGTTCAAAGTAACTGACTCTTTTTCTTCTCATATTTCCTCTACTCAGGTACACCTCTATAATTCCAGTAATTGTAAGCTGAAGATATGAGCTTAAATACATGGAAGATCTGAAGTTTAAAGTTCAATTCAGTTTTGTTTTTCCTGATTGTGTATTAAAGTAGTTCATTCGTTAGTATTTTATAGATTACTGTTTATTTTGTTTTGTATAATTGGACTGGACTGCATGATGATTTGTTATTAGATTGTTCACTTTTTGACATATATAGAAGATCATTTGTTTTTGAAGTATAAAACAATAAGAAATGCATATTTGTGGTTGAGTCCTATGACACTGTTAGGAAATTAGTTTCAATACTATTACTACTTGATTTAGATCTATTCTAATTGTAGTGATGAATTGTGGACTGTAATCCGTAGCTAGTTAGCTTTAGATTTAGTACTATTGTTACTTGCCAAGCTTAGCCAGGTTCTGTTTAGTTTAATTCGAGTTCTGTAGTTAAGCCAAAATTGATGCATAGATCGCGTTGAGTTCTGTGACGAGCATATGCCGTAAATAATATTGTAATAAAGTAGCTTTGATAATTCTGGGCATTAGTAGAAGTTAATAGGCCATTTGGTCTTAGTTGTTGTCTATACCAGCAGGTTCATAAGTCTGTTTGAAGGCATAACAATTAAGAAGGATAACATTAGCCTCAAAATTGCAAACTTGAATAAATTGATTCATTATTAAAATCAGGACAGCTTAGTTATTCTCCTAAAACGTGTTAAGGATAGTAGTGATCATCGATAATAAAGTGTTGAATTTCATTGCTGGGCTTGCATTGACTCTATGATATCTCAATTCTTTAGGAGTTAAAAACTGGCATACGAGTAGGCCCACTTCGGTACATATTCATGCATTTGGACTGCTTTGAGGTCGAGTTTGCTCACCCTTCAATAACGAAATTAGGGCTGTTTGGATTAAAATGGTTGTGTGCATATTCATGCATTTGGATTGCTTTGAGGTCCAGTTTGCCCACCCTTCAATAATAAAATTAGGGTTGTTTGGATTGAAATGGTTGCTTTACTTACGTAACTCTTGGGCTAACAATTCAGGCCTAAAAGCTTTGTTGAAATATGAGTAAAAGGCAAGGTCCAAATATAATAACACTTAAAAAATAAATAAATAATGAGGAACATGGAAAATTAATCCATAAATATAAAATTGGGTCTTGAGTTAGGTAGCGGGTTCAAGCTAAAAGGTTTTACCCTTTTGTTTGAATTCGGACTTGAATTCGAGATTTGAATTTATATTCGTGAATTAATCAACCATTAGAGACAAATAAATAGGGAAGTTTAGATTGTTAGTTTGGCTTTTAAATAACAAAATGAGACGAGCCTCGCCAAATCAAATACATAATTGCGGGGCCCTCATTAATTACCTACTAAAAATACTTAGTATTTGGGATAGGCTGTTTAGCGAATTTCACGGCCTTCCAAAAGATACCAACACCTTAGTCGCTTTAGGCGCGTTTTAATTAAATTACTTTCCTAAATACGGGTGTGTATTTCATGCAACCCAAATCCAAATCTCAACGAAGTCGAAATGTGTCAAAAGCCACGGGCGCACTGGTGCGGCGTGGTTCGAGATACATTTTCACGACGTTGCAATTACTATAAGAAATAAATATATAAAAGTGGATTACTAATAAAAGGCACAACATGTATTGAAATCAGATAAAATTAAATACAACAGTTGAGCGACCGTGCTAGAACCACGGAATCCGGGAATGCCTACCACCTTCTCCCGGGTTAACAGAATTCCTTATTCGAATTTCTAGTTCGCAGACTGTTAACAGAGTCAATATTTTCCTCGATTAGGGATTCAATCGGTGACTTGGGACACCATTAATCTCCCAAGTGGCGAATCTGAATAAAAATAATAAATCCCGTTTTGATTGTCCTTTAAGTGAAAAAACTCCTTTACGCCCTTCATGAGGTGTAGCAAACGTAAAAAGGAGGTGTGACAGCTCTGGCGACTCTGCTGGGGAAGCAAACCCAGAACTTTGGTTCAGGGTTTAAGAATTAGAGCTCGGAATAATTGTTGTATTTGTTTATATCTGATTTTCCTACATGTTCCTGATTAATGTGCTAAAATGTTTACCGCTTTGATACTGTTTGAATTGTATATAAACTGTGCCGAAAACCCTTCTTTTCTCACCTCCGTGGATGTGCTTACTGGTTGAGACTCCCTATTCTGTTAGCGTCAATACCCTGAAATAAGAAAGAGGCCGGAGAAGTTACTAAGCCGGATGGCCTTTTGGTTCCCGATACGTAGCCCGCTCCTCGACTCGAGTTGTCCGCTCGGGTACACAGTCTAGAACATATAACCAGGTTTTGAACTTAGAATAGGGACATTTATTTGCATCACATATGACTTAGGGGACTCAACACAGGGGTTGGGTCCGTCTAGAACAGGTAACCAAGTATGAAAAGACCACCATGATACATTTTACGTGTTGCATTTATTTGTCTCGGGCGTGCATGCTGATCGATTTTTTAAAAAAAAAATTTTGTGAAATTGAGGAAAAGAGAAAAAGAGAAAAATAGTAGTAATTGTTTAGTTTTAGGAAAAACTGATGCCCAAATACTGTCGAAACTCTGCCAAAATTTCGTAAAAAAAAAGGTTGAAAAATGGAATGGTTTTGGTTTTTAATAGTTCGTTTTACTAAGGCAAAAGAAAAATATAAAAGAGTTTTCATTTTGGGTTGTTGAAAATAAATAATAAAAAGTCGTTATTTTGTCTTATTTTTAAAAAATAAAAAAAAAAATAGTTTGTTTTGCAAATAAAAATGAAAATAAATTTTTTTGCTTTGAAATAGTTTTGTTATTTGATTTTTGCCAAAAAAAAAAAAAATAGAATAGAAATGAAAAAAATGGTCTGTTTTAAAATAATTTGTTAATTTTCCCAAACTATGCTGGTTTGATTTTTACCAAGTGTGAAATACGTAGGCAACCCTTGACGGGTCCAACCACACCTTTTGTAAAAAATAGCCAAAAAAATGTCCATTTTATTTTTGTCATAAATAAATCAAATGATGCCGTTTTGTCAAAATTGCCGAATGTCCCGAGAGGCGCCGGAAGGCTGTTTATTCAAAAAACAGCCACTTTGAGTCATTTCCCAACGGTTAGCAGGCATAGCCTTAAAATTTTCTCTTGGAAGTGCTGAAAGGCCGTATCGGCAAAGTTGGGTTTTTACTTGTGGAAATTAAAATTTAAAGAAAATATATATGGTATCTTTTTCTTTTAGGTCATAAATAAATGATTAAATCACTGCAGGATGAGCACGACTCAAAATGAACCATTTTTGCATAAGATCCCTTTGGAGTTACGTCTGTGGTGGAATGATTTAGGAAGTGAAGGCCAAGATGAAGTTAAGAAATATTTGAAAGGTCTCACCGGTTTTCTAGATATTGTGCTTCGGGGAGATATTATCAAAGCATTGATTACATATTGGGACCCAGCGCATAACGTGTTCCACTTTTCGGACTTCGAGCTTACCCCGACATTAGAGGAAATAGCCAGCTATATTGGGAAAGATGAGATCCCGTTAAGGCATAAGTATTTGGTTGCACCGAGAGTTGTAGCTGTGCACAGATTTCTAGACTCTTTGAAGATAATCAGAACCGTTCATAACACAGATCTAGCAAATGGATTTTGTACTCTAAATTTCATATATCATCGTTATGGCCATATCGGGGGGTTCAACAACCCAGAAAGCAAGATATGTAGCAAAGGAAATCGCCAGAAGCGGGAAGAGCATCGACGTTTCGCTTTTATGGTGGTTTTTCTAGGACTTTTGGTATTTCCGAGAAAGGACGGGAATATTGATATAAAGATAGCTGGGGTTGTCGGCACACTAATTACCCAAGCCAAAAGTACTCTTGCACCTATGATAGTGGCCGACATTTTCCGTGCTCTTACAGCCTGCAAGGCCGGGTAAACTTTCTTCGAAGGGTGCAGTCTATTGTTGCAAATGTGGATGATTGAGCATCTGTGTCATCGTCCTCAATTCTTGAGCTACGGGTCTCCAGAAAAAACATGCATAGAAGAGTTTCACACGAGGATTAAAGGGGTCACATTGCCAGAAGGATTCACGGGTTGGACAACATATTTTCGGTCCCTCACTGCTAGCCAAATCGAATAGACGTTTGGATGGTTGCCCGTTGATGAAATCATATATATGCCGGCAGCCCGACCACATTTCCTTTTGATGGGGCTTAGAAGCATTCAGCCTTACGCCCTGTATCGAGTGTTGAGACAGCTTGGAAGATGCCAAATAGTACCCAAGGATGGTGATCTTAGTTTGCAAGTGGTCGAGATCGGCCCTGATGGCCTGTTTCCTAAAGCGATGGTCTGCCAGGTCTGGAGTGAATGTCAATATTTGGCAGCAAAGACTTGTGTCTGGGATCGAGCTAAAGGAGAGGTATCACCCGACTATCAGGCTTGGTATAGAAGGGATGTTACATTCGGAAGGCCGGTCAAAAGGCCTCATCTCCAAGAATTTGCTGAATCATCACAAGAGCAGTGGGCTTGGTTAGCCAAAGAAAATGAATATAGAGAAAAAATAAGTGAGCTTGAAAAACAAGTCGAAAATCTTAAGTTTGAAAATAGTGTGCAAGTGACAGCTGATGAAGGTGAGAAAAAGAAATTGGCCAAGGAAAATGAAGCTTTACGAGCCCAAATCCAGAAAATGAAGCTAGCAGCAGAAACCCCTGTTAGAAATGCTCGAGATGCAAAACTGATAGATAATTTACGGCAAAAACTAAATGATTACAGTTTCGACCTTAGCAAAGCAGAAAAAGAACTAGCTGGGGTTTGAAGACAGTTGGCTAAAAATGCAGACGAACGAGCCTGCATAGTTCAACAACTAAGAGAAGAGCATGATAATGAGGTCGCCAGGTTAAGGAAAAAGGTCACTACCGCAGAAATCAAAATGAGCAAACAAGCAAAGGAGTTAGTTTTGAAATGGAACATTGCTATACAGTTTTAGCACAATTAGAAATGGATCTACTACAACTCCAGGAGCAAAATCAGCAGACTTTGGAGGCTAGGGTTGAACAGATAGGGCGGTTACTTCAGGAAAAAGGCATAATTAGAGAAAGAATCCTCGATATTGCTCATTACATCACCCGAAAATGCCAAATATGCAAGAACATGACCCAAACTACCTTTTTTGCCTTAGTGATGATATTCATGAAACAGATAATAGCGACCTAGACAAACTCCAAGGGGAACTTGCATATAGGCCCGCGGCGAGACCGAACGATGTCCCGCGGGCACCAGGAGCTTTAATGTATTCACGAGTCTGTATTGCATTGTGTTAGTCACTTGAGTCTGTATTTTTATTTCTAGTCAGTCTGCATTTCATTTCAGAGTAGAATAGTTGTTAAGAAGTTTGTAGTCTGGTCTGTCATTTAGAGTCTGTCGTTGTAATGGATGTATTTGCTATTAATAAATTCGAAAATTCCCCAAAATTGTACTTCTATTTTTCTTACTTTTTGTGATCAGTGACACAACTTTACTTGATTTAATTCAGGCACGATTGCAATCTATAGGCAATTTTCATAGGACCAATCGTAACTATATAAAAAATATATATATGAAAAATACAAGTCAAAAGAACAGTGGAAAATAAAGAAAAGTGAAAAAGAAAAGAAAGAAAAAGAAAGAGAGAGGAAAAGCCGCAACAAAAGAAAAAAGGCAAAGCAAAGAAAAGGCGAGAATGAAAGAAAAGCTATAACTGAGAAAGCCGGGATGACGCATGTGGCCGAGCAAAATTGTCTAAGTGCATCCATACTCCAAACGTGCGATGATTTTATTGATAATGCCCTAACCACTAATAACGTTGTTGTTGTTAATAAGTCCGGACAGGTGGTTTTAGCTAGCTAGCATTCAACAACTCATCCATATAATACCCGCTCCAAGGATATGTCAAAAATGGTTAGCCAAGAGATCGAAGCAACTATTGTTGACCCGACTAGGGAGGAAGAAATAGTGGATGTTAATACTATGAAAGAGGAAATGTACAAGCTGAAACAACAAATGGCCGAAATGTACCAGGCCTGGGCAAAAGGAAAACCCTTGCCAACTTATCCAGCCAATCCTGTCTATGTTCCGCCACCAGTTCAATCACAAGATCCTCCCACCGTAAACTCTTCCTCGGCATACCCTACTTATCCCCCATACTATGCAACCACTTCTCAAACACCACCACCTCCACCAAAGCAAATCCCACCACCTCCACCACCAGTCGCTCCTGTGTACGTGGCTCCTCCACCCGCCATGTTACACAAATCTTCAAGTGAACCTTTGTTCCACACTCAAGAAAACCATTACTATCCACCCGAGCCCACCTTTAGACCTCATGAACCTTACCCTTATACTCCTCTCATTGACATATCCGAAGAAGAGAAACCGCCTAAGAATCCCGAACAGGAGGAAATGACTCACAAAGTAAAAATTCTGGAACAATCATTCCGAAATATGCAAGGTCTTGGAGGACAAGTAAGTGTGGCTTATAAAGAACTGTGCCTGTTTCCAGAAGTCCAACTGCCTATGGGTTTTAAATTGCCAAAGTTTGATCTTTATGATGGTCATGGTGACCCCATGGCCTATTTGAGGGGATTTTGTAGCAAAATGAGGGGTGCTGGAGGAAAAGATGAATTATTAATGGCATACTTCAGCCAAAGCCTCAGTGGGTCGGCTTTAGAGTGGTATACTAGGCAGGATCACACCCGATGGTATACATGGGATGACTTAGCCCAAGCCTTTGCAAATCATTTTCAGTACAATCTGGAGATTGTTCCCGATCGTCTTTCTTTGACCAAGATTGAAAAGAAACCTGGGGAGAGTTTTAGAGAATATGGATTTCGATGGAGAGAGCAAGCCGCGAGGGTCGATCCATCTATGAAAGAGGGTGAGATGGTGGATTATTTTTTGCAGGCTTCAGAGCCTACCTATTACGGGCATCTGGTGTCAGCGGTAGGGAAAAATTTCAATGAAGTTGTCAAGATGGGAAGCATGGTAGAAGAAGGTTTGAAGTCAAATAAGATTATGAGTTACTCCACAATAAAAGCGACCACCCAAGCCATCCAGACTGGCACTGGAGGGGTTTTGGGAAAGATGAAGAAAGAAGAAGTTGCTGTGGTGGAATCTAGGACATGGTCCAAGGGTCCTTCACCCTATTATCACCAACCCTGTCCATATCATCAACCATACCCACATACACCATATGGCCCATCATAACCTTACTATCCACCCCATATTCCCGACTTCTCAGTTCACCATGCCCAAACTTATCCTCAACCTCAGGCACCCTGGCGTGCACTCACTCCCCATAACACATATCATACCCAAAATGCATACCCACCTCCCAGAACATACAGAAATCCCGGTGGAACTGGTTTCCGCCCAAACCCTGCTGCTAAAAATGACAGATTGCAAAAGAAAAAAAAAAGACTTCCACTCCGTTAGGAGAATCTTATACTAGCTTGTTCCACAGGTTGAGGCAGCTTGGAATGTTAAACCCTATTGAACCAAAAATACCAAACCCTCCCCCGAGGAACTTGGACCATTCAGTCAATTGTGAATACTGCTCAGGAGCACCAGGACACGATACGGAGAAATGTTGGCATCTGAAAACTGCCATTCATGAACTTATTGATACCAGGAGAATTGAAGTGCAGGTTCCGAAAACTCCCAATATCACGCAGAATCCATTGCCAACTCATCATGAGGCTCACATGATCGAGTTAGTACAGAGGGGAGAATACAAGAAGCCATCGCAAATGGTGATGATGATTAAGGCNGTGTTGGTTGTAAAGGGTGCTCAAACAGAACTGGTCATCATTAAACCGGTAACTCAGTTGCCTATGGTAAATGCAAAGGTTGTTCCGTGGAATTATAATAAAGTGACTATTATGTACCGGGGAAAAGAAGTTAAAGATGAAGTATGCGAAACTCATAGTTTGACTAGATCAGGGAGATGTTTTACTCTTGAGGAATTAAGAAAAGCTAAAACAGCTAGGGACAATCCGGCACCGGTGAAAAAAGTTGTTACTGAGGAGGAAGCTGAAGAATTTTTGAGAAAGATGAAGGCACAGGACTATTCAATCGTGGAACAGTTAAGGAAAACGCCGGCACAGATTTCACTATTGTCTCTACTGATCCATTCAGATGAACATCGCCGGGCATTGATGAAGATCTTAAATGAAGCACATGTGCCAGAGAAAATTACTGTGAACCATCTTGAAAAGATTGCGAACAAAATTTTTGAGGT
>MU731498.1:0-36294 GCA_026770625.1 Nicotiana glauca
AAGTGTTTAAGAGGTAGAAATTACTCAAAGTACTCTAAAAACCTTACCTTAGATCATAGGGATGAAGTTTGGGACTAAACCCCCTTGAGAGAGCAAGTCATAACCCAAAAATGAGTTGGGAACACTCTAGACCGGTCTTGGGGTATTAAAACCTTCCAGGCGCGCGAAGTTTCGCCCAGACGCGCGAAGTTTTGCAAACTTCGCGCATTTTTTCTGAGCATTCTGCCTCAGATGCGCGAACAACGCGCGAAGTTTCAAAGTTCGCGCGAAGTTTCGCGCGAGTGATACCTTCCCAGTAAAATGGTCATAACTTTCTGTATACACCTCCAAATGCCGAACGGTTTGTTGCGTTGGAAACTAGACTCAAAGACTTTAATTTGATAGGTTGATCCTCACACAACACCTAATATAACTGGAGATATGATCGTTCAAATTGAGGTCTTGTGCGCACTCATTTACAGATTTCGTCTAATATGCAATTTTCCAACTTGGCTTAGACTTAGGCNGCCTACTTTGGCACGATAAAATTTTAAATTACTCGGAAAAAAATTTTTGGGGCCTTACACTTTCATCTTGTTCAGCGTGGAGAGAGGGCAAATGTTTGCACTAGACCCATTGTCAATCAAAACTCGAGTAACCATAGATTCTTCGCATTTCACTGTCAGATAAAGGGCCTTATTGTGCTCATTACCCTCCACGGGCAACTCATCATCGGAGAAGGTAACTCTGTTCACCTCGAATATTTTGTTTGCTATTTTCTCCAAGTGATTTACCGATATCTTATCGGGAATATGGGCCTCATTCAAGATTTTCATCAATGCCCGGCGGTGCTCGTCGGAATGGATTAGCAATGAGAGCAAGGAGATCTGAGCAGGTGTTTTCCTCAATTGCCCTATAATGGAATAGTCCTGCACCTTCATCTTCTTCAAGAATTCTTCTGCCTCTCCTTAGGTCACAACTTTATTTACCAGCACTGCGTTATCCTTGGAGGTTTTGGCTTTTCTTAACTCCTGGGGGCAAAGCATCTCCCCGAGCGAGTCAGACCATGGGTTTCACAAACTTCTTCTTTAACTTCCTTCCCTTTGTAAATCACGGACATTTGGCCACAGTTTCAAGGGACGGCCTTGCTGTTGACTATTGGCAGCTGGGTTACTGGTTTGAGAATGACCGGCTCTGTGCGAGCACCTTCCACAACCACAACAGGCTTGTTCAATACCCCTAATACCACCACTTTTGCTGTCCCTTGTTTTACTGCAACACCGCTCGAGGACTCTTTTTCAATTGCCATGACTGGTTCACTACTTATTCCTTTTACCTTGATCAATGACTTCCCGCTACTTGATTCCCCACTTGGCTTGATTTCACTGGACCTGATCATCATTACAGTCTGCGAGGGCTTCTTAGGCTCTCCTCCTTTTTGCACTATCTCAATCATATTGGTCTCATGATGGTCCGGTAATGGATTCTAGTTGATATTAGGCGCCTCTAGGGCCTGAACTCGATCTGACGGGTGTCAATGAGCTCTTGAATGGCTGTCTTCAACTTCCAGCATTTCTCTGTGTCATGCCCCGGGGCCCCTGAACAATATTCACAATTTAACGAGTGGTCAAGATTTCTTGGAAGGGGATTTAACAACTTAGGTTCAATCAGATTCAACATTCCTAACTGTCTCAACCTGCGGAATAGACTGGTATATGATTCTCCCAATGGAGTGAAAGTCTTCTGCTTCTGCGTCCTCTTATTTTTGAAGGTTTGGTTAGGCCGGAAACCTGCTCCATGGGGATTTCTGTAAGCTTTTGGGGATGGGTAAGTGTTTTGGGGAGCTGGGTAAGTATTTTGTGGGGTTGGCTCACGCCATTGCGCATGGGCAAAAGGTTGAAGGTATATTTGTGCATGATGGACAGAGAAGTGGGGATCTGGAGGTAGGTAGTAGTGTTGTGGTGGGCTATATGGAGTGTGGGGGTAAGTTTGGGGGTGGGGTCGAGGCTGTTTATAGTATGGTGATGGGCCTCTGGACCAAGCTCTTGACTCAACTACCGCAACGTCCTCTTTCTTCTTCTTCCCCAGTACGCCCCAAGTGCCGCTTTGAATGGCCTGAGTGTTTGCTTTGATTGCTGAATAATTCATGATCTTGTTGGTCTTGAGTCCTTACTCTACCATGCTTCCCATTTTCACCACTTTATTAAAGGATTTCCCTACTGCTGACACCAAGTGACCAAAATAAGTGGGCTCTAGAGCCTGCAAGAAATAATCGACCATTTCACTCTCTTTCATAGGAAGGTCAACCCTTACTACTTGCTCTCTCCAGCGGAAGCCATATTCTCTGAAACTCTCCCCGGGCTTTTTCTCAATTTTCGTCAATGACAGCCGGTCTAGGATAATTTCAAGGTTCTACTGAAAATGGTAGGCAAATGCTTGGGCCAGATCATCCCAAGTGTACCACCGACCATGATCTTGTCGGGTGTACCATTCCAAAGCTGAGCCACTTAAAATTTGACTAAAATAAGCCATCAGTAATTCATCTCTTCCACCTACTCCTCTCATCTTACTACAAAACACTCTTAGATGTGCCACGGGATCACCATGCCCGTCATATAAATCAAACTTGGGCAACTTGAACCCTGCTGGTAACTGGACATCTGGGAACAGACACAGGTCTTTATAGGCCACGCTTACTTGCCCACCTAGCCCCTGCATATTCCTGAAAGATTTCTCCAAGCTCTTGACTTTTATAGCCATCTCTTCCTATTTAGAATTCTTAGGAGGCTTCTCAATTTTTGCCGAGAGGTCAAAATGAGGAGGGTAAGGACATGGTTCCAGTGCTTTGAAGGTTGGTTCTGGGGGATAATAATGGTTGTCTTGGGTTTGGAACAGAGGCTCACTAGAAGATCGGTGCAATGCAGAGGTGGAGGTGCTACAAACACGGGAGTGGTTGGTGGGGGAGGGGGGAAGGGGTATAGAACTGGTTTGGATGGTGGGGCTGGTGGTGTTTGGGAAGTGGTGCCATAGCATTGTTGGTAGGTAGGAAAGGCTGGGGATGAATTCACAGTGGGAGGATCTTGAGGTTGAACCAACGGTGGGATATAAGCAGGGTTGGCGGGATAAACCGGTAGTGGATGTCCCTTTGCCCAGGCTTGATACATCTCAGCCATTTGTTTCTTCAGCTTATACATCTCTTCTTTCATTGTATTACCATCAACTTCCTCCACTTCATTTGATCGGTCAACAATACTCGCCTCCAGTTCTTGGTTGGTCATTTTCAGCTTGTCTTTTGATCGGGTGTTATAGGAATGGGTTGCCAGGATGCCAATCAACTAACCACTTACCTGAACTCAATACATCAACAACAACTTTGTTAGTGGTTAGGGCTTTAACATATTTGATAACCGCACGTTTGGGGGATGAATGCACCTTAAGCAGTTAACCGTTTCTATTATGCATTTGCTTGGCTGGTTGCGTCATACCGGCTTTCCTTATTTCCGATTGCAAACTTTTTTTTTTCCGTTCTTGCCTTTGTTTCTCTTTGTTTTTATTCTCTCATTCCCTTTTGTTTTGCCATTGTTTCTTTCTTTTGGTTTCTCTATTTTGTTTTTCTTTTCTCTCTTGTTTTTCCTTTCTTTGCTTTCTCTCTTTTTCATTTGGTTACGGTCGAATCCTATGGAGATTGCCTATGTATCATGACCCCGCATGAATCAGACCAAGCATAGTTCTTGGAGATGAAAGGTAAAAATAATAAAATATTTTTGAAATTTTTAATTTTCATAATACAACAAACTTTGATTACAATGACTTGAAAACTAACAGACTTTGAACAAGAAACTAACAAATTCTGATGAAAAGATGAAATACAGACTCAAAAAATAAACAACCCACATACTCTAATAAAAGAAATACAAACTTGACCGACTTTAATAGAAAGACAATACAGACTCAAGAAATCACAAATACATTAAGGCCTCAATTGCTCTGGTGCCCGTGGGGCATCATTCGGCCTCGCCGCGGGCCTATCTGCGAGATCCTCCCGTAAGAGATCCAAATCACTCATAATCTTCTTGATGAAAGTCGTCACTACGGCGAAGAAAGTGGTGCGAGTCATATCCTCGCACACATGGTATTTTATCTCAATGTAATCAGCAATGGCTAGGATCCTCTCTCTAATTCTGCCTTTTTCTCGAAGCAACCGCCCTATCTGTTCACTCCTGGCTTCTAAGACTTGAGAATCATGAATGTTTTGACTTTGCAACTATTGTATCCCTTCTTCCATTTGGGCCATCAGATCATAACAGTGCTCCCTATCAGCTTTGAAATCCCTAGCCTGTTTGGCTGCCTCATTTTCAAGAGCAGCTACCTTTCCTTTTAAGCTAGTGATTGTCCCTTTGTACTTTCTCTTCATCTGTTGCACAAATTGAGCCTGACCTTTGGCATTTTCTGATAGTTGAGCCCGTGCTTCTGCTAGACTAACCAATGACTTTTCTAGGTCATCTTGGCACTCGAGGGCTTTCTTTTTCAGGTTGCTTATCAGTCTTTCATCTGCTCGACTCCTCTCCGGGTTTCTAACAGCTATTTCAACTTTCGGACTTGAGCCTTGAGAGCCTCATTTTCTTGAGTCAATATTTTCTTTTCTCCCTCATCTGCAACAGCTTGCACACCATTTTCAAATTGCAGGTCCATAACTTGTCTTTCCAGCTTGCTTATTTTGGCCTTGTAGCTTTCTTCTTTTGCCAACCAACCCCATTGTTCTTGTGAGTCATTAGTAAATTGCTGAACATGAGCTATCTTAGCAGGTATTTGGGGAATTTGGAATCTTTTCCCGAACCAGACATTATACTTAGGATCCACTTCTCCTCTAGCTGGATCTCGGACCATGGTTCTAGGCTCGAGAAATCTACATTCATTCCATAGCTTGCGAATTTTATCTTCTGGAAATGCGGCTTTTGGACCCAACTCTATGACTTGTTTACTCAGGTCTTCATCACTGAGGACGACTTCAAGCCTTCCTAATTGGCATAATACCCGGTGGGGAGCACATGGCTGGATACTCCGGATGCACATTAAGAGAATATAACACTCTCCAGCCGACATGTATACTGCCTCAGTGACAAGAAGCAATCCAAATGCCCATTCAATTTTATCGGCAGTCAGGGATCTCAATTGTACCATCCAAGCTTCAGTACCTTCAGGAAATTCAACGCCCATTACTCGTTTTTCAAACTTTTCAATGCAACTTAACCTGGTCAAACCTTAATTCATATATCCCACCCGGTGGCAGAGGTGTTCTTGCATCCATAATTGAAGTAACATATTGCAACCTTGGAAGAACTTTCCTCCTTCCCGACAGATAGTCAAGGCTCGGTAGATTTCAGACAAGATCAGGGGAACCACAGTGCTGTTGGCCTTCTTGATTGCAACATCGATCATCCCTACGAGGCCCATTTCTATCTTACCATCTTTTCGTGGACATATCACAACCCCCAAGAATGCTACTATGAATGACAAACCCCGCCTTGCTTCCCATTTGTTTCTATTTCGGGCATGGGTCAGCCCAAGGTTCGGCTCTTCGAAACCTCAAGGATTACCATAAAGTTGATATAAGAACAGGAGCGTACAACATCCTTCAGATAGGTCCCCATTCTGAATATCCCGACTAATACTCAGTAGATCCAAAAATTGGTGTTGAGATACCAATCTTGGTGACAAAGGATACTGGCCTCTCAGGTTTCCATCAAGGCCTGCATAACCCGCGACTTCCTCCAGCGTGGGTGTAAGCTCAAAGTCGGAGAAATGAAATACATTGCGAGTCAGGTCCCAAAAAGGTATTAAAGCTTCGATGATATCCGATCTTGGCTTCACATTCAATAAATCGACGAGACCTCCCAATGCTTTCACCATTGTTTCTTTACTACCTTTTTCCAGATCATTCTACCACATGTGAAGCCTTAAGGGGATCTCATTAAGGACTATGAAAGGTTCAATTTCAGTCATGCTCATCCTGCACATTTATTAAGGCGATTAAGAAAAAATCAAGATTTATTTGACTAAAAACAAAACTGACATTTTTTCTTGTTTTTCAAATTAAAATAAAAGACCCGATTTTGCGAACACGACCTTTCAGCACCTCGGGGACGAAGATTTTAAGGTTGCGTTGGCTAACCGGCCAAAACCTTGGAAAATAACCAAAGGTGGTTGTTCTTGCAAAAGCAGCCTTCCGACGCCCTTTTAGGGACATTCGGCTATTTTTTGACAAGAATGACATCACCTTAATTATTTTCAAATAGAAACAAATTTTTGTTCTTTTCAGGCTATTTTTGCAAAAAGGAAGTTGGATCCGAGGGGGGTTGCCTACGTATCTCACACCCTGTGAGAATCAAACTGGCGTAGTTCGGGCAAATAAAAAAAACCATTTTTGGAAACAAAAACATTTTTCTTTTTCTTTTCTTTTCATATCATCGGCAAATAAAACAAACTATTTTTTGAAAACAAGACTTTTTTTTCTTCATTTCATTGGCAAATAAAACAATCTATTTTTTTGAAAACATTTTTTCGCTCTCTTTTTCCTTTCAATTTCTCAAAAAATGGTAGAGTTTCGACACTATTTGGGCATTGGTATTTTCAAAATAGGTGATTAACTCTCTTAACCCTCTACACTGCTATTTCTCTCTTCTTCTTTTTTTTTCCAAAATTTTCCAATATTCAAAAGCCGGTCAGCATGCGAGTCCAAAGCAAATAAATGCACAAGTAGCAAGTAAGATGCATCAGGATGGTCTTTTTTATTTCAGGTACACCTGTCCTAGACAGACCCAACCCCTGTGTTGAGTCTCCAAAGACAAATTCTCATGATACAAACAAACGTTCCTACAAGGGATCCAGCATGAGGCTGAGTTATTCTAGGTTCAAAACCTGGGTTTGTTGTACTAGACCTGGCTTACCCGAGTGGACAACTCGAGCCGAGGGGGAGGTAGCGTACCGGGAATACAGAAGCTTCACCGGCTTAACAACTTATCCGAACCTCGTTCTAAAAATGGGATTGGACTCTAGACAGAAAAGAAGTCACACGAAGTGCACCCTTCTTCATGATTTAGAAGACTCAGAGAGAATATAGGTTTCGTAGCAATTTATATACAGTTCACAAAATATGAAAGCGGTAATAGCAACACTTAGCACATTAGGCCCAAACATGTAACAAAAATCAGATAAAGCCAAATATAGCAATTATTCTAAGCTCGAATTCTGAACCCTGAACCAAAAGTTCTGGGTTCTTGTCCCCAGCAGAGTCACCAGAGCTGTCACACCTCCTTTTTCTACTACACCCCCGGCAGGAGTATAATAAAGGGATTTTTTCCAATTAAAGGACAATTGAAACGGGATTTATTTTAATTAAGGATTCAGATTCGCCATTTGGAAGATTTATGGTGTCCCAAGTCACCGGTTTAAATCCCGAATCGAGGAAAAGATTGACTCTGTTTAACAGTCCGCGAACCAAAAATCCGAGTAAGGAATTCTGTTAACCTGGGAGAAGGTGTTAGGTATTCCCAAGTTCCGTGGTTCTAGCACGATCGCTCAACGATTATATTTGGCTTAATTATCTGATTTTAGTACATGTTAGCATATGGTACAATTTTCAATTATTTACCACTTTAAATTAATTTTAAGAAAAGTTTGAACGTCGTTTAAAACGTGTCTTTGGATCGCGTCACATAAAATGCACCCGCAATCCTAAACATATTTTATTCAACATTTTAAGATTTGGATTTGGGTCACATGAAATGCACACCCGAGTTTAAGAAAGTGATATTATTAACATACGCGCCTAAAGCAACTACGCGTCTCAACTTTGCGAGGGCCATGGAAATTTGCTAAATGGCACGCCTCGAGTTCTAAGTATTTTTAAAAGATATAATTAAGCGAGGGCCACGCATTTGTGATTTTATTTGGTGCGGCTCACCTCAATTCCATTTTAATGGGTATTTAAACTAAAAGCTCGGAGGGCCATAGACTATTTATTATCTAATATGGCTCGCCTCAAATCTAGGAAATTTTACTTAAGCTAACTAAAAAGAGCTTGCATAGAGAAGGATTAATTACTTAACCAGGGGAGCTTGGGTGTAATTTTAATATATATGTAAGAGGGACATTAACAAGTAACGCAAAAGAGCCTTGGGCTCAACCAATTAGCTTTCACGTGAGAAAACGTGAGCGGATCCCTGTTCCCAGCCTATTAGAGGCCTAAACCTGGGGAAGCGAGGCACTGGGACTCGAGATCAAGTCCATAATCAAGCAACATACAAGCTTCAAAGCGCAAAATGCACTGAACAAGGTTTTCCAATCATTAGACCATTTCACACATAAGTTTTCGGCAGATTCAATAAGAGTTTGACAAATTCTAAAGCTTAAAAGTGCTTCACTAAATATGTGTTATGACAAAGAAATTCCCAAAGACTAGCACATCAGAGAATCCTAAGGTGACTCATATCAATTTAAACACAATAACAAACTATTGGGACCATTTTTAGCATATGTTCATGAACGGAAAACCTTACAACAAAAACAACTTTCTTGTTATCATCCAAACAGCCTGTAAATGTTATCATTCTATCCCTACCATATACCAGCCATTGCAACCAACATAGATTACCAAACTTCAGCAGGCATAGCCATTACTATAACCAAAAGAAAATACACTTAAAAGATATTAAACCAGTCAAGATCTCACAGTATCAGCATTACTCAGTCGTCAGCACACGCTAAAGCTTTAAATATTACATAGCAGCCCAGGATTTCAATGATGAAATACAGAACCTAAACTACTGATTCAACCCAACAATGTTATGCAAACTTTGTTTTAAATCTAGAATTAGATACAGTAATAAACTTATCTATACAAACTAGAACTCAATTAGACAATATAACTCGTCAGGTAATAAAATCAAAAGAGAGATGACTGAATTAACAAAAACACTAATGTTATGCTTTAAAACTTCTGCTTCTCAGTCCATTCTTCAAGGAAAACTTCACAAACAATCGAATTCAAAGTGTGTACCTGGAAATGAATAGAAATAGGAGATGGAAGGTGGCAAATAGCAGGGATCAACCCAGAATGAAACAGTGAATCGACTCAAAATAGCCACGGAACAATGTTTCCAACCAGAAATCCAAACCATCTTTAAAATATACATAGAGCTCCACTCACTTTCAACCCAGAATCAAATATCATTTTCAGAAATCGGAAATTCAAAAACCAACTTTCAAACCTCAAAATTAAACCCGTTTCCAAACTAATTGAAGCAAAACTATCTCAGGAGTTGAACAAATCCAGGACTACTAAAGAAATGCAATGGAACAGTATCAGAACTCAGCCGTCTGGATTTTTTTTTGTATTTCTCTCTCTAAATTCTATGAAGCAGTAAAATCTATCCAGCTTTTGTATTTTTGGGTTCTCAGCTCTTAAATCTCTACCTTCTAAGGCAAGAAAGAATGTCTTTATAGGCAAGTAAGTAGGGCAGATTTCTAGAAGTTATTTCACCCCTTAGGTCCCTTTTAAATTCTGTTATTAGCTTAGAGACCCTCCAGTTATCGACTTGTTTTCTAAGTTAGTTATCTAAAAACCAGAAAAATGAAATTAACCCCTACACTAGAAGTTTCCAAATCTGTTATGAAAGATTCCCTACTCAAACTACCCAAATTACCCCCAAAGTACCTTGTATTTACCCTTCAATTACTAACTTGGGTTAAGTTAGACTACAGTCCAAATAAACCGGCCTCTTAACTAGGTCAGTGGTGACCATAGTGACTATGAGAGGCTTGAATACTCAAAAATAATTAAACGAAACCATAGAAACAAGAACAAATCCAAAACTGGAGGGTAAACTCAATCAATTTTGATTTTAGGTTTAAACTAATTTTAGCTAATCAAACTAAGAATTTGAACTTGGCTACTAAAGATAATCAACCAAAACAAAGCGAAACAAAAGAAACAAATACAAACTGAACCAAAATGGAAACAAAAAGATACTACAGTGTATAAAATTGATGAGAGAAAGGAGGGAAAATACCAAACATGTCGGATGCCTTGACGACATGAGGCGTATTAATGGGAGTGAACAATTAGCTCAGAACTTTGATGAACTCGTCACACTCTAATATCCCCGGCATGAATTAAAATCAATATCGATTGATTGTTCTTAATAAGAACAATCANTAAACTAGAAACAAAAAGATACTACAATGTATAAAATTGATGAGAGAAAGGAGGGAAAATACCAAACATGCCGGATGCCTTGACGACATGAGGCGTATTAATGGGAGTGAAAAATTGGCTCGGAGCTTTGATGAACTCTTCACACTCTGACATCCCTGGCATGAATTAAAATCAATGTCGATTGATTATTCTCATTAAGAACAATCAAACAGCATAGACTATAATTTAACACGGAGTCAGGCCTTGGACGGAATCAGAAGAAAAAAAGTAATAGGCGTGTGGATAAGCTTTGGGACAGTCTGGGCTTTACCTGGTATGGGTTTGGGTGTGTTAAGGTTTGAACGTCCAAACTTCGATTGAAAATTCGACGAGTTCTAAAGACTTCCGGGACAATATGAACGAGTATTTGGAATAAGGAATGGGAAGTGGTCTCAGGGTGTTATTTTGGTGTGGTTTAGGGTCTGCGCTGCCGGAAACGGCGGAGATGGCAACTAAGGTTTCGATTATTCGAACAGCTTGGGTGGGATTTGAGGAAAACGTGGCATGGATTTGGAAAGAGGAGGGGAAGGCGGTCAAGTGGTGTTAACTTGATGGCCATCAGAGACCTGCCGCCGGCGGAGGCGATTTTCGGCCGGCAATTTGCGGTGGAGGACGGTGATGTTAAATGGTCTCTAATGGTCGGTGAGAGACGAATGGGGGTAGGGGCTGGGGGGGTTTCAGACAGTCTTATACCTANCAAAAATCGTTCTTCTTTTCTTCTTTTTTCTTTCATTTTTATTTTCAAATAAAAATAAAACCTAAATTAACTCTTAAAACTAGATTATCCTACCAAATTAATTAATTCCAGATAACAACAAACTAATTAAATGCCAATTTAAAAGAAACTACCCAAATTCGAAGCTCAACAATTAAAAATACAAGAAATGAGTTATTTTGTGATTTTTTCCATTTTATAAAACATACTAATTTACTAATCAATCTAAAATGTAAGATTAACTCCTAAATGCAAATGCAATATATTTTTGTATTTTTATGAATTAAAATGCATAAGCAAAATGCAAACAATTATAAAAAAAAATGCCACAAAAAAAATCCACAAAATTACAAACTCTGAAAGAAGTTATTTTGTTTTGAATTTCTTGGAGTAATTCATATAGGGAAAAAATCACGTGCTCACAGCCCCTACTGAAGTACGAACAGTAGTGCGATAACCTAGCAATGCAAAAGGCAACTTTTCATGCCACTGTCTAGAACCCTCTACCAATTTCCGCAGTATCTTCTTTATATTCTTGTTGGCCGCCTCGACTTCTCTGTTTGCCTTGGGGTGGTAAGGGGTGGAATTGTGATGTGTAATCTTGAATTACTGACATACCTCTTTTATCAGATGACTATTAAGATTAGCCCCATTGTCTGTAATGATCACCTTTGGTGTCCTAAACCGACAGATGATATTTGAGTGCACAAAATCAACCACCGCTTTCTTGGTCACAGACTTGAACGTTTTAGCCTCAACCCACTTGGTGAAATAATTAATGGCCACCAGAATAAACCTGTGCCCATTTGATGCTGCTGGCTCAATTGGCCCAATGACATCCATGTCCCACGCAACAAAAGGCCATGGTGCAGACATTGTGTGCAATTTCGATGGTGACGAGTGAATCAAATCTCCATGCACCTGAAACTGATGACACTTGCGCACAAAGCTGATACAATCTCACTCCATAGTAAGCCAATAATAACCTCCTCGGAGAATCTTCTTTGCTAACACGTACCCACTCATATGTGGTCCACAAACTCCCGAATGTACCTCAGCCATAATAGCTGTGGCCTGTCTAGCATCTATGCATCTCAACAACCCAAGATCTGGAGTTCTTTTGTACAATACCCCTCCACTGAAGAAAAATCCATTTGCCAAACGTCGAATTGCTCTCTTTTGATTCTCTGTGGCCTGTACTGGATATACTCCCATTCTGAGGTATTCTTTGATATCATGGAACCACGGCTTACCATCAAGTTCTTCTTCCACCATATTACAGTAGACATGCTGATCGTAGACCTGAATCTGCAAAGGGTCCACATAGGCCTTATCTGGATGATGCAACATTGACGCTAAAGTAGCCAAAAGCATCGGCAACTTCATTATGAATCCTTGGAATATGCCTGAATTCTATTGATTGAAACCGTTGACAAAGATCATGCAAACATTGTCGGCACGGTATAAGCTTCAAATATCATGTTTCCCATTCCTCTTGAATCTGGTGTACCAGAAGGTCCGAGTCACCCATGACCAAGACTTCATGGACACCCATATCCACAGCTAACCTCAAACCCAAGATACATGCCTCATACTCGGCCATGTTATTAGTATAATAGAAACAAAGCTGAGCCATAATAGGGTAGTGCTGCCCTATTTCAGAAATAAGTACCACTCATATCCCAACGCCTTTCATATTGGCAGCCCCATCAAAGAAAAGTTTCCATCCTGGCTTCTCAACTTGTTCCAACTCATCAACGTGTATTACCTCTTCGTCAGGGATTTATGTCTTCAAAGGTTCATATTCTTCATCTACTGGATTCTCAGCCAAGTGGCCAGCCAATGCTTGTGCTTTCATTGTAGTCCAGGTCACATAAATAATGTCGAATTCTGTGAGCAAGATTTTCCACTTTGAGAGCCTCCTTGTGGGCATAGGCTTCTGAAAGATATACTTCAACGGATCCAACCGAGATATAAGGTAAGTGGAATACGATGACAAGTAATGTTTCAACTTTTGTGCTACCCAAGTTAGGGCGTACTACGTCTTCTCGAGCTAAGTATACTTAACCTCGTAAGTTGTGAACTTCTTGCTGAGGTAGTATATGGCATGCTCTTTCCTGCCGGTGATGTCATTATGACCTAACACATATCCAAACAAGTTGTCCAAAACTGTTAAATACAGAATCAAAGGCCTCCTTGGTTCTGGCGGGACCAACACCGGTGGGTTTGACCGATACCCTTTTATTTTCCAGATGGAACACCGAAAGCACATTTCGCAGGATTGAGCTTGAGATTATACCTGTGAAGCCTTTGGAAGAACTTTCTCAGATCCCGGACGTGGTCAGACTGCTTCCTGGTCTTTACAATTACATCATCCACATATACCTTGATGTCCCTGTGTATCATGTCGTGGAATATGGTTATCATTGCCCTCATGTAGGTTGCCCCAGCATTTTTCAAACCAAATGGCATGACCCTGCAGCAGTATGTTCCCCATGGAATGATGAATGCCGTCTTTTCTGCATCTTCCTCATCCATTAAGATCTGGTGATAGACACATAACAATCCACAAAAAAACCAATCTCATGTTTGGCACAATTATCAATAAATATGTGGATGTTTGGTAATGGGAAGTTGTCCTTCGGACTCGCCTTGTTGAGATCACGAAAATCAATGCATACCCTGGTCTTATCATCTTTCTTTGGTATAGGCACAACATTGGCTAATCAGGTGGGATACTGCGTGACCTGAATGACCTTTGCATCAAACTGCTTGGTAATTTCTTCTTTGATCTTCACACTCATATCAGTTTTAAATTTCCTTAGCTTCTGCTTGACAGGAGGGAATGCTGGGTTAGTGGGCAATTTGTGAACCACCAAGTCAATGCTTAAACTCGGCATGTCATCATATGACCATGCAAAAACATCTTTGTACTCAAATAGTGCTTTAATTATCTCCTCTTAAAGCTGTGGTTCCAGATGGACACTTATTTTAGTTTCCCGGACATTATCTTGATCCCCTAAGTTGATTGCTTCTGTATCATTCAGGTTAGGTTTGGGTTTTTCTTCAAAATGGCTTAATTCTTTACTGATTTCATGTATTATTATTTCAGAATTAGATTGGCATTTAAGACTGGGCCGGAGATTCCTCATGCATGTAATATCACTAAAACCAGCATAAAAGGGACTGTACAAGAAAGGAAAGAAAAACAAAAATAAGACTATTAGGAATGAAAAAGAAAGGAAATTGCATTTCATCGAAATTTTAAGATAATAAGGTTTAACTCATCGAAACGGATGGAACATAGAATCTGAAATACACCCCTGGAAATAATCCAGATTAAACTGAAAGGAAAATCAAAGCCGACTACCAAGACTCCCTCCATGTAGGAAGAGGAGTAGCTTCCCAATTGTTGATCTTTGCACAGGGCCCCACAATTGCACATCTGCTTTGCTCGATCCTTCTCCAACTTCCACCATATTCACCCCGTCGAACAACTTTTCGATCCTTTCAAGCAACTCCTTATCAGGACCAACCACAGAATCGGGCATTGTTGTTGCTAGACGCTTTTTAGTACCAGGCCTGACAAAGGATCGGGAGATACGTGGGAAAGGCTTTGGAAGAGCCCATGCCTTCTTTTTCAACTTTCTGGCTCGCCTTATTGTCTGCAGCTGTAGGCTTGAACCCAAAACCAAAAGTATCCAAGTTTTTGGGGAGAGACACTGACTGGACGATGCCTTACAGAGAAGCACCCAAACCCTTGCCAGGTATAAAGCCATTCTTCAACATCTCCGAAGCCACCATGACTGATGCGGCTGCTACTTTCGTAATTGGAACACATTCACCTTCTGGGATCTTTTCAACTAATACTATGTCAAAGACCTGATAGACCCACACATTCACCTTCTGGGATCTTTTCAACTAATACTATGTCAAAGACCTGATAGACCCACGGGCCCTTGTCGTCTTCAGCTTCGATGAAAGGTACAATGGTATCACCCAGGGCACACAGATTATCCTCACCATGCACCATAATTTCCTGTCTGTCCCATTCAAATTTAACCATCTGGTGTAGGGTAGATGGCACTGCCTTGGCGGCATGAATCCAAGGTTGACCCAGCAAAAGATTGTAAGAAATCGCCACATCCAGCACTTGAAATTCCATAGTAAATTCAACTGGCCATATTGTCAGTTCCAGCACTATGTCCCCGACTGAATCTTTCCCTCCACCGTCGAACCCCCGAATGCAGATACTATTCTTATGAATTCTTTTATTGTCCACTTTCAATTTGTCTAGGGCGGAGAGGGAAAATATTTGCACTAGACCCATTGTCAACCAAAACTCGAGTAACCACAGAATCTTCGCACTTCACCGTCAGATAATGGGCCCTATTATGCTCAGTACCCTCCACGGGCAACTCATCATTGGAGAAAGTAACTCTGTTCACCTCAAATATTTTGGTTGCTATCTTTTCCAAGTAGTTCACCGAGATCTTGTCAGGAGCGTGGGCCTTGTTCAAGATTTTCATCAACGCCCGGCGGTGCTCGTCCGAATGGATTAACAATGAGAGCAATGAGATCTGAGCAGGGGTTTTCCTCAACTGCTCTATAATAGAATAGTCCTACACCTTCATCTTCTTTAAGAATTCTTCCGCTTCTTCTTCGGTTACAATTTTCTTCACTGACACTGGGTTATCTTTGGAGGTTTTGGCTTTTCTTAACTCCTCGGGGGCAAAGCATCTCCCCGAGCGAGTTAGACCATGGGTCTCACAAACTTCTTCTTTAACCTCTTTCCCTTTGTAGAGCACTATCATTCGGCCATAATTCCAAGGGATGACCTTGCTGTTGACTATTGGTAGCTGAGTTACTGGTTTGATGATAACATGCTCTGTGCGAGCACCTTCCATAACTACAACGGGCAGCCCCTGGCACTACCACTTTTGCTTTTTCTTGTTTCAATACAACCCTGCTTGAAGACTCTTTCTGAACCACCATAATTGGTTTACTATCTGTCTCCTTCAACTTGATCAATGACTTCTTACTAGTTAACTTCTCACTGGGCCCGACTTCGCTAGACCTGATCATCATTATAGTCTGAGAGGACTTTTTAGGCTCTCCTCCTTTTTTCACTATCTCAATCATATTGGTCTCATGATGGGCCGGGAGCGGATTCTGGTTGACGTCGGGCGTTTTTGGGGCTTGAACCTCAATCCTACGGGTATCAATGAGCTCTTGAATAGCTATTTTCAATTTCTATCATTACTCTGTGTCATGCCCCGGGCACCCTGAACAATATTCACAACTCACCAAGTGGTCAAGATTTCTCGGAGGGAGGTTTGGCAGCTTAGGCTCGATCGGATTCAACATACCCAACTGTCTCAACTTGTGGAATAAACTGGTATATGATTCTCCCAATGGAGTGAAAGTCTTCTGCTTCTGCGACCTCTCATTCTTGAAGGCTTGATTTGGTCAGAAACCTGTTCCAGGGTAATTTTATTAGGCTCTTAGGGGTGGATAGGTATTTTGTAGAGTTGAGTAGGTATTTTGTGGGGGTGGCGCACTCCATTGTGCATGGGCAGGAGGTTAAGTGTATGTTTAAGCATGATGGATAGATAGGTGGGGATCTGGAGGTGGGTAGGAGTGTTGTGGTAGGCTATATGGAGTGTGGGGGTTAGTTTGGGGGTAGGGTCGAGGCTGGTTATAGTAAGGTGACGGGCCCCTGGACCAAGCTCTTGACTCAACTACTGTAACGTCCTCTTTCTTATTCTTCCCCAGTACACTCCCAGCAGCGTTTTGAATGGCCTGGGAGGTCGCCTTGATTGCTGAATAACTCATGATTTTGTTGGACTTGAGTCCTTCCTCTACCATGCTTCCCATTTTTACCACTTTGTTGAAGGATTTCCCTACCGCTGACACCAAGTGCCCGAAATAAGTGGGCTCCAAGGCCTGCAAGAAATAATCAACCATTTCACTCTCTTTAATAGGAGGGTCAACCCTCACTGCTTGCTCTCTCCAACGACAGTCGTATTCTCTGAAACTCTCCCCTGGCTTATTCTCAATCTTCGTCAATGACAGACGGTCTGGGATAATTTCAAGATTGTACTGAAAATAGCAGGCAAATGCTTGGGCCAGATCGTCCCAAGTGTACCACCGACCATGATCTTGTCGGGTGTACTATTCCAAAGCTGAGCCACTTAAACTTTGACTAAAATACGCCATCAGTAATTCATCTCTTCTACCCTCCCCTGTCATCTTTCTACAAAAACCTCTCAGGTATGCCACTGGATCACTATACCCGTCATATAAATCAAACTTGGGCAGCTTGAACCCTGCTGGTAATTGGATATCTGGGAACAGACACAGGTCTTTATAGGCCATGCTTACTTATCCACCTAGCCCCTGCATATTCCTGAAAGATTGTTCCACGCTCTTGACTTTCCTAATCATCTCCTCCTACTTAGAATTCTTAGGAGGCTTCTCAGTTTTTGCCGAGAGATCAAAATGATTAGAGTGTAAGAACATGGTTCTGGTGCTTTGAAGGTCGGTTCTGGGGGATAATAATGGTTGTCGTGAGTCTAGAACAGAGGCTCACTAGAAGATCGATGTAATGTAGTGGGTGGAGGTGCCACAAACACATGAGTGATTGGTGGAGGAGGGTATGTGACTTGTTTGGCTGGTGGAGCTAGTGGTGTTTGGGAGGTGGTGCCATAGCATTGTTGGTAGGTGGGAAAGGCTGGAGATGAATTCACAGTAGGAGGCTCCTGAGGTTGGGCTAATGGTGGGATATAAGCAGGGTTGGTAGGATAAACCGGTGGTAGATGCCCCTTTGACCAGGCCTGGTACATTTCAGCCATTTGCTGCTTCAGCTTATACATCTCTTCTTTCATTGCATTAACATCCAATTCATCCACCTCTCTTGACGGGTCGACAATACTCGCCTCTAGTTCTTGGTTGGTCATGTTCATCTTGTCTTTTGACCGGGTGTTGTAAGAGTGAGTTGCCAGAATGCTGATCAACTAACAACCTGCCTGTACTTAATACATAAACAACAATTTTGTTAACGGTTAGGGCTTTAACATATTGGTAACCGCACATTTGGGGGTAAGAATGCACCTAAGCAGTTAACCGTTTCTATTATGCCTTTAATCAGTTGCATGCGTCATCCCGGCTTTCCCTATATCCATTTTCCACTTCCTTTTTTTCATTTCTCTTTTTCTTGCCTTTGCTTTCTCTCTGTTTTCGTTCTCTCATCCCACCCTCTTGTTTTGCCATTGTTTTCTTCTCTCAGTTTCTTAGTCTTTTCTTTTTTTCTTTCATTTTCTCTCTTGTTGCTCTGATGGTAAGCAACCTCCACTTCCAACCGAGAGGTTGTGAGTTCGAGTCTCCCCAAGAGTAAGGTGGGAAGTTCTTGGAGGGAAGGATTCGAAGGGTCTATTTTGGAAACAACCTCCCTACCCTACGATAGGGGTAAGGTCTGCGTACACACTACCCTCCCCAGACCCCACTAAGTGGGATTATACTGGGTTGTTGTTGTTGTTGTTCTCTCTTGTCTTTGCTCTTTTTTTTCCCTCTTGTTTTTCCTCTCTTTTCTTTTTTTCTTTTGTATTTGATTACGGTCGAATCTTATAGAGATTGCCTACGTATCATGACCCCGCATGAATCAGACTAAGCGTACTTCAATTTTTTCATAAAAAGAAAATACTTCAATTATAATGACTCGAAAAACTCAAGACTCAGAAGCAACCAACAGACTCTGAAAAGATGAAAATACTGACTCAAAGAACTATAGACTCTAATTTAACTGACAGAATTCAAAAGCAAAAAGTACAGACTCAACAATCACAAATACATTAATGCCTCAAAAACTCCTGGTGCCCGCGGGGCATCATTTGGCCTCGCCGCAGGCCTATGTGCAAGATACCCTTGGAGACTCTCTAAATCACTCATGATTTGTCGAACAAATATCATCACCACTGCAAAGAAAGTGGTACGGGTCATATCCTCACATGCTTGGCACTTTACAATAATATAATCGGCAATGGCCCTGATCTTCTCTCTGATCCTACCCTTCTCCTGAAGTAGACGTCCGACTGCTGATTAATGGCCTCTAATACCTGAGTGTCGTGGAAATGTTGTTTTTATAGTTGTTGTACTTCTTCCTCCATCTGAGCCATAAGATCATAACATTGTTCCCTTTCAGCTTTAAAATCCTTGGCTTGTTTGCTCATTTTGTTTTCGACAGTGATGACCCTTTTCTTTAACCCCGTAACCTCATTGTCATATTGCTCTTTTAACTGCCTAATCATGCATGATCTTTCTTCCGCATTATTAGCCAGTTGTATTAGCGCCCTTGCCAACTCATTCTCCACTTTATTCAAATAAAAACCATAATCATCCACTTTCTGCCTAAGGTTCTTTATAAGCTTTTCATCCTTCACACTCCTGGCGGGATTTTTGGCTACTATCTTCATTTTTCGAATTTGGGCTTGTAAGGCTTCATTTTCTTTGGCTAGTTTCTTCTTTTCACCCTCATCGGCTATGTCTTGCAAGCTGTTTTCAAACTGAAGGTCCCGGACCTGCTTTTCGAACTCTCTTATTTTAGCCCTGTATTCATTCTCCTTGGCTAACCAAGCCTACTGTTCTTGTGATGACTCGACAAAATCCTAGAGGTGGGGTCTTTTGGCCGGCCTCCCTAACGCAATTTCCCTTCTATACCAAGCATGGTACCCAGGTGAAACTTCTCCTTTGGATCGATCCCGTACACAGGTATTCGCCGCCAAGTATTGACACTTCTTCCAGATCTGGCGGACCGCTGCTTCAGGAAACTGGCCATAAGGACCAATCTCAATTACTTGGGCACTAAGATCTTCATCTTTTGGCACTATTTGGCATCTCCCGAGTTGTCTCAAAACCCGATACGGGGCATAAGGCTGGATGCTCCTAAGACCCATCAAGAGGAAGTGAGGCCCAGTTGCTGGCATATATATGATCTCATCCACAGGCAACCATCCGAACGTCCACTCTATTTGGTTGGCAGTGATGGACCGGAAGTATGATATCTATCCTGTGACCCCTTCAGGCAAGGTGATCCCATCAATCCTCGTATAAAATTCCTCAATGTAGGTTTTCTCCGTTGACCTATAACTCATGAATTGAGGACGATGGCATAGGTGTTCAATCATCCATATTTGCAACAACAATTTGCACCCCTCAAAAAAGTTTCCTCCAGCTTTGCAGGCGGTGAGAGCGCGGAAGATTTCAACTACTATCATGGGCGCAAGGGTGCTTTTAGCCTGGGTGAGTAAAGTGCTGACAACCCCAGCTATTTTTATGTCGATATTTCCATTTTTCCTAGGGAACACCAGAAGTCCCAAGAAAACCACCATAAAAGCAAAACACCTATGTTCTTCCTATTTGAGGCAGTTTCTTTTGCTGCATATTTTGTTTTCTGGATTATTGAACCCCCTATGTGGCCATACCTCTGGTATATAAGTTGTGGAGTACAAAAGCCGGCTACCAAATCCAGGTTGTGGACCTCCCTACTTATCTTTAGCGAGTGTAAGAATCTGTGCACAACTACGGTTCTCGGGCAACCAAGTACTTGTGTTTTAAAGGAACCTCAGCACTCCCAATGTACCCGGCTATTTGTTCCAGAGTCGGGGTGAGTTCAAAATCTGAAAAATGGAACACGTAGTGTGCCGGGTCCCAGAATATAACCAATGCCCTTATGATGTCCCCCATGGGCCTAATCTCCAACAGGCCGGTAAGACCTCCCAAATATTGTTTGACCTTGTCTTGCCCTTCTTTACCTAGATCATCCCACCATATATGCAACTCCAAGGGGATTTTGTTCATGATTGAGAAAGGTTCATTTTGAATTGTGCTCATCCTGCACATTTATTAAGGTGATTAAAAGAAAACTATGACTAATTTTGGACTCAAAGGAAACACCATCAATTTTCAAAAGTTTATTTAAAACCCAGCTTTACGAATTTTGCAAATACAGCTTTTCAGAACTTCGGGGAGGAAGATTTTAAGGTTAAGCTCACTAACTTACCCAAATTTAAAAAATGACCAAAAGTGGATGTTCTTGCAAAAAGCAGCCTTCTGATGCCCTTTTAGGGACATTTGGCTATTTGTGACAAGAACGGCATCACCTTACTTATTTACCATGAAAAAAATAAATTTTTGTTCTTTTTGGGCTAGTTTTGTGAAATGGAAGTTGGACCCGATGGGGGTTGCCTACATATCCCACGCCCTATGGGAATCAAACTGGCGTAGTTCGGGCAAATAAAACAAAACCAACAATTTTTGAAAACAAAACCTTTTCATTCCTTTTTTTTTTATTTTTTTCAAAAATTCGGCAGAGTTTCAGTACCACTTGGACATTGATTTTTCTTTCAAAACGGGTAATTACCTCTCTTAACCCTCACACTGCTAGTTTGTTTTTCAAACTCTCCCCTTTTTATTTAAAAGCCGATCAGCATGCAAATCCAAAGCAGATAAATGCACAAGTAGGATGCATCAGGATGGTCTATTATTTTGGGTACACCTGTCCTAGACGGACCCAACCCCTGTGTTGAGTCCCCTAAGTCAAATGCATATGATGCAAACAAGAGTTCCTACTAGGGATCCAGCATGAGGCTGAGTTATTCTAGGTTCAAAACCTGGGTATATGTTCTAGACTGTGTCCCCGAGCGGATAACTCGAGCCGAGGAGGGGGCTACGTACCAGAACCAAAAGGCCATCCGGCTTAGTAACTTGTCCGAGCCTCTTTCTTAATTCAAGGTATGACACAAACATAATAGGGAGTCTCGACCAGCGATCACATCCCCGAAGATGAGAAGAGAAGGGTTTCGTAATAGTTTTATATATACGGTTCAGATAATATCAAAGCGGTAAAAAGCAACATTTATCACATTAAGCCCAAACATGTAACAAAATCAGATAACAGATAAAGTCAAAATATAACAATTCATCTAAGCTCAAATTCTGAATCCTGAACCAGAGATTTTGGGTTCTTGTCCCCAACAGAGTCGCCAGAGCTGTCACACATCCTTTTTCATACACCCGTGGAAAGGGTATAATAATAAATAGAGTTTTTTCAATTAAAGGACAATCGAAACGGGATTCATTTTATTAAAAGATTCAAAGTCGCCACTTGGGAGATTTATGGCATCCTAAGTCACTAGTTGAATCCCGAACCGAGGAAAAGATTGATTCTATTTAACAGTCTGCGAACCAGAAATTCGGGTAAGGAATTATATTAACCCGGGAGAAGGTGTTAGGCATTCCCGAGTTTCGTGGTTCTGGCACGGTCGCTCAATTGTTAAATTCGGCTTAATTATCTAATTTTAAACAATTATGAACCTATGTGCAAATTTTAGTTTTAACCGCTTTTTTTTATTTTTAGAGAAAGTTGCAACGTTATTAAAATACATCTCGAACCACCTCACATAAATGTACCCGCATTTTTTGACATATTTTAACATCGTTGATATTTGGATTTGGGTCACATAAATGTTCACCCGAGTTTAGGAAGGTAGATTATTAAAGTACGTGCCTAAAGCAACAAACGCGTTGTTAACTTTGCGAGGTCCATGAAAATTCACTAAATGGCACGCCTCAAATTCTAAGGATTAAAACAAAGATTAATTAAAATGAGGGCCATGCAATTGTCATTTTTGTTTGGCACGGCACACCTCAATTTGCCCTAACCAAAAAAGTTTCTAAGCTAACCTACAAGGGCCATAAATTGTACAATAAGAGTGTGGAAAATATGGATCAAATCACTAAGCTCTTCATGCAATGGATTGTAATACATCTTGATGAATTGCTAATATTTTATCTTTATAAATTTTAAGAAGTAATACTAATCTGAATGTTTGCCTAAAGTTAAAATCAAACAATTAGCTTTTAAACCCAAAAGACACCCTTTGCCGAACACTAAAGGGAACAGATTATGTAAGAACGTTCAGAAGCCATCATGCTCATCAAAAAATACATATCTCCTGTTATTACTGAACAACTCTATTCTCACACACATTAGGGTGGGTTGTATCACATAATAGATTGAACTTTCTGGCACACACATTAAACAATTCAAAATAAGAACCTTACCAATTCAAAACAATTCAAATTCGTACACCCTGTTAGTTTTGAAAGCAAAGAAGAGACTATGACATAGTCCATTTTAAAACCTTACCAACTAAAATCCCATAATCAAATTGAGATCCAAAAGTTATTACAAACTTGCAACAATATATGAAAGGAACAATACACCCGTTTAATTCCCAAGTTCTAACTTACTAACGAGCAACCATAGGCAGACAAAGCAAAAGCAGAACACAATTAGATCCGGAGAACACCGATGACTTCAACTTTTAACACATGCTTAATCTTAACTACGTTAACATTATCATAACATTCTAACAAATCTGAATTTTAAAATAATGTTCATGGATCTTAAAGTTGATGGCCAATTCTAATAACAACAGAATCCAGGGGTTAAACAAAAGCAAATCAACACACACTACATAATAGTCCTACAACAGTATTAACATAAACACAAGACACACTGAAAGAGAGAAAAAACAAAAGCCATAACATCTGATAACACCCTCTTCACTTTACTTCAAAAACACACTCCATGAACCATGGCTTACATGCTTAAAAAATCAAGAGTATGTACCTGGAGATTGAAATAGGAAAAGAAAGAGTGAGGGATCAGCAGAGTAACATCGGGGATCAACAACAGCAGTAGAATCCAGCAATCATAAAATGATCCAGCAGATCAATTTAAACCCAACAGACGAGATACAATGACTCAAATACCAATTTTAGTCACTCAATGGACCAGCAAACCTCAATCCAGACTCAACCTTAACCCATCTTAATACCAGTTAACTAGAAAATCACTTTAGCACTAGAAAACTTCAAAAATCACCAAAGGAAATTGATGAAATAGTGTTTTTCTAAAGAATTTTCAACCGTCTGTTTTTTTTTGTATTTTCAGCTCTCAAATAAACCAACATTTATTTCAGGATTTAGAAATCTAAGAATTCACCAAGAAACACTCAATGAAACAGTGAGATTTTATGAAAATTCTTAGTCATTTCAGAAATTTTTTCCTCTCTATCTCTTAGGTCTCTTTTCTAAGGCAAGAAAGGGTGCCTTTATAGGTAAGCCAATAGGGCAACCTTTCAGATTTTATTTTACCCCTTAGGTCCCTGATTTTATGACTTGTTTGCCAATTTATTATCTAAAATTTAATTATAAGCTTCCTAGAAGCTTCTATTCTGTTACCGTGAGATTCCCCCACTTAAACTACCCAAACTACCCTTTTACCCTATGAAAATTACTTCAGATACCCACACAAAAATGGGTCAAAGTTGACCCTATGTTGAGTTGATTCAAACCCAACCCAAACCAATGAATCTGAAACCCAAAGGCACAAACCCAAGCCCATATCAAACCAAATTGACTGAAACAAACATCACTAACAGAGACAATCCAAACAACTTTAAAAGAAATCAATTAATGGCCTGGAATTTAAAGAAATCACCAAATAAAAACCAACCTAATTAATCAGACTATGTGATCCTAGAGGTTTAAATTAACATGCATAATAAACAACCCTTAAGAAGCTAAAAGAAAATAGAACAAGTCTAGAAGAAGAAAACACACGGAGCAGAAAATATGACAACAATGGAGGAAAACCAAAGAAAATAACATGGGAATGGTGGAAATAACTAAAGCTGCCTCAGATCATAAAAAAAACCTTTGATCAATCCCCCATCCTTACATTTTCGGCCCAAACCGAAACTAATCGCATGTTTTTTTATCAAAACATACGACTAGCGTCAAAATGAACCCAAAACTTCAAAGAACACCTCAACTAGAAAGAACCGAATTTTTAGGGTTGGACTTGATTCAAGATTCAAAAACTTTCAAGGAGATTCGAGGAAAGTGAGTTAGATATTTGGAATGAGGGGAGGCAGGGGGTTTTAGGGTGTAAATTTGGTAGGGATTGGAGTGGTTATGGTTGAGTCGCCGGCGGAGATGGGGAGAGAGTTAGATGGCGGCGCTAGGGTTAGAGGGTTAGGGTCAGTGAGATAGACGGNGACGGTTATGATCTAACGAGGTCAAACGGCGTCGTTTGGTATTAACTGGAGGCGGACCGTGTGATAAACGGATCTGGTCCGGGTTTTGCATGGGTTTCAGAAGAGTTTTGGGCTGGATTTGGTATTTAGTTAAGACAAGCCCAATTTCAAATTTCTTTTCTTGCCTTCTTATTTTTCAATCCAATTTCCACAATTCTTTTTTTTTTCAAAGATTAAATAAAAATCTAAATAAAATCCTAGGACCTAATTAACCTAAACAAAAATACTAATTACGCCTAGATGATAATTATCACACTTAATTAAAACACATTGAAAGAAAAACTCCCAAAAATCAAAGTTAAAATTAAAAGGTGCACATCAAGCTATTTTTTGTGATTTTCCCTTTTTATAAAATAAATAAATTACTTAATAATTCTTAAAATGCAAAATTAACTCATAAATGCACATGCAACATATTTTTGTATTTTTTATTAATTAAAATAAAACCAACATACATAAACAAATGCAAACAAGTAAAAAAATACCACAAAAATCCATAAAATTGCAAATAATGAAAAGAAATTTTTTTGGTTTGAAACTGTAGGAGTAATTCATATAGGGCAAAAATCACGTGCTCACACACATAAGGGGCGAGCTTATGGTACTTAGAACCGGGCTTGTGACCTTCCTCTGAGAGAGATGAGTGTGTTTATACAATCCTCGTTTTGAGTACCACAATCTAAAAGTGAGGTTTGCTTACGGAGAGTTGAGGAGTATGAGTTTGGGTTCCACAATGACCAAAGTAGTATAAAGAGTTTCCTTAATGAGTTGAGTTAACTCTTGATGCTTTTGTATTGCACTAAAATTATGGTGTTTAAAAAGGTTGAGTGTTGTTAATGATGCATTTGAGTTGAGGGTAATTGTTAGTCCCAATTGATGATTGATGATGTCACTTTAGGATAACTGAATTTTCCTTCCTGTTATTTTGAGGAGGTGGGAACTACTTAGTTTGCTTGAGGACAAGCAAAAGTTTAATTTTGGAGGAGTTGATAACTAGGGATTCTACTCTATTTTATGCTCAATTTTGCTTAAGTTTTGGATTAAAAATGTGTACAAGTATCCCCAAAAGCTAACTTGTGCTTTTTTGCAGTGTTTGGACAAAAAGAGACAACAAAGTCAAAACCAACTCAAAAAGGAGTGAAACCTGCACAAGTCAAAGATGAGTCAAATGAGCGCTGACAGCGGAAAATCAACTGTAGACACGGTCTTGGTCTCGCGGTTTGCGGTGTCAAGGTTCAGAGAGCTAAAATTTTGGGGCTTAACAAGTTACCGCTGCCCGCGGTGATTTTGTGCGGCAGCGGTAGATTCAGTGCTGGTGCATTTACCGCCATCAGCGGAAGCCACATTCAGAGGATCAAGAATGGAGCTAAAAGTTGAAGACCGTGGTTCGTGCTTGATTTTGTACGACCACGGTAGTCTCATCGCTGCAACGGTCCATTTTTTGCTGTTAACGGTACCTCCGTAGGGGCATTTTTATCCGAAAAATTTAGCTGTGTATAAATACTTCTTTTTCAGATTTTTAGGTCATCTTTTGTTTAGCTGAGCACGTGAACCACCTCCTTTTGCCTTTTTGAGTTATTTCAGAGCTTGTTTAACGATTAATCTTAGATTTTTATCTTGTAATTACTTTTTATGGGTTATCCTTCATCTTAATCTATGATTTCTTCTTTAATTATGAGTAGCTAAACCCATTAGCTAGGGTTGTGGCTCAACCGTAGTCTGCGTATTTAATGGGTCTCTTATTTTAAGGCTTAAATGTTTATGGGTGATTGATATTTGGTATGATTTATACTTTAAATGTGAATTTGAAAACACTAATTTGTGCCTTTTTGACTTAGGCTCTTCTTAAGAAAGAGAGACTAACTCTAGGAATTTCAGGCCAACAAGGAATTGGGTACATTCAAGAGATTGATAACCCCAATTAAAGGATTAAACCTAGATATAGTAATACCCGACTTGAGCCAACTTTGCTTGCATGGTTTGAACACCCAATTGGGCTTGAGAAAGCCAATTAGGGCAAAGTCACCCAAACTACCGAGAAGTATAGAGTGAGTAGCTACGTGTGTTGGCTATATTATGATCCCAAATACAACAATATTGCGCTAAGTTTTAGATCCTTTAGATACTTACCTAGAAGTAAGTCACTTCCCTAGTGCCTTTTAACCAATTTAGAAAATCCTACAAAAAAATCTACTTCGCTTAATTTCCTGCATCATTAGTATTAAATTATAGTAGCAAACAAACAAAGAATGATTGGAAGTGCAAACAATAACATCGCACATTGCTATATTAGATAGGAACCCAACTCCAAACCTTTTTTAGCTCTCTATGGATTCGATCCCGACCTTTTCGGGTAAAAGTTGCATCGAACGCTCTTGCCACTCTATAGTGGTGTAGGGTTGGAGCCAATCAACATGCAATATCAAAGGGAATGGCTTGGAGGATGATGAGATTGAGTATGTCTTGTTGAAGAAATTCGGAGAGACCTAGTCAAAGGGAGCTATGATATGGTATCATAACTTACCTCCTAATTTTATTGACTTATTTGCTATGCTTGCAGATTCTTTCGTGAAAGCACACGTCGGGGCTATCAAGGTTAAAACCAGGAAGTCAGACCTTTTCAAAGTAAGGAAGAAGGATAATGAAATGCTCAGGGAGTTTATGTCCCGGTTTCAAATAGAATGGATGGATCTGCCACTGGTCGATGACGATTGGGCCATTCAAGCTTTCACCTAAGGACTCAATTTTTGAAGCTCAGTGGCTTCACAACAGTTGAATCATAATCTGATAGAATATCCGGATATTACTTGGGTTGATGTGCATACCGATATCAATTAAAAATTAGAGTCGAAAATGATCAACTTGGGGCTCTTTCCAGATCCCTTTATCCTGTTAGAACCCTCAACAGAGTCAAGAGGGATATCGACTGCGAACCGAGGTCAAACAGAGATTGATACCAGCCGTACAATAAAGATTGAAGAAGTAGTAGGTCCGGACAAAATTCTATGAGAAATGAAAGGAGAAACTACCGAGGCTAGAGCAGCGGGGCACTCATGAGCAAGAACGGTTTCGACAGGCCTATCGGGCCTAAAGAAGCACCAGGGTTATCGGAATATAACTTTAATGTTGATGTTGTTGTCATCGTATCAGCTAACGGACGCATCAAGGGCGCCAAATGGCCTCAACCTCTACAATCCGACCCAGCCCAAAGGGATCCTAACTAGATGTGCAAATATCATGGCATTCACAGCCATAGAATAGAGAATTGATGATAGTTGAGGGATGAGGTAGCCCGGTTATTCAATAATGGGCATCTTCGAGAATTCCTAAGCGACCGAGGCAAGAGTCATTTTAGAAATAGGGATTCTAATAAACAGGACGAACAAGAAAAACCTTAACAAGTCACCAACATGATCATTAGTGGAGTCGATGTTCCTCAAGGGCCAATGCTGAAACACCTCAAATTATCTATCAGAAGGGAAAAATGGACTCAAGATTACATACGAGAAGGAACTTTATCTTTTAATGACGAGGATGCAGAAAGTATTGTACAGCCCCACAACGATGCATTGGTAATATATGTACTCATAAATAAATCTCGAGTTAAGCGTGTGTTAATTGATGCAGGTAGCTCGGCCAACATCATTCGGTCGAGAGTCGTACAACAGCTCGGCCTACAAGACTAAACTGCGCTTATAGTCTGAGCTCTAACGGATTCAACATGGCATGTAAAACCACTAAAGGGAAGATAACATTACCGGTGAATGCCGCCGAGACCATCCAAGAGGCCAACTTTTATATGATCGAAGGGGACATGAGGTACAACCCACTGTTTGGGAAGCCGTGGATCCACAAAATGAGGGCACTGCCCTCGACTCTTCACCTAGTGTTAAAATTCCCAACGTTAGGAGGGATTAAAACAATCTACAATGAACAACTAGCCACAAAGGAAATATTTTCAGTCGAAGAGGTAATTCCAATATCAACACTCACAATGTCAAATGAACCAAGTTCGACTACAAAACAAGAGTCTAAATAGCAATCACTGACACCGACCATGACCCAACTGGATAAATATGGGACTGATGAAGATGGTGATTACGGGGTTCCCAGATCTTTTATAGCCCCTAATGATTCTGACGCCACAAAATCAATGGTCTAGGAGTTGGAATAGGTCATATTAATCGAACATCTTCTCGACCGGAAGGTATACCTAGGCATGGGGTTAACTCCCAAGCTCAGGAAAAAACCTCACTCAATTTCTTATAACCAACATAGATTGTTTCGCTTGGTCACATCTTGATATGACAGGGATCCTACCGGAGATAACCACTCACAATCTAAGACTGGACTCAAATTTCCATTCGATCAAGCAGAAAAGGAGACCCTAGTTCGAGGTGAAACATGCTTTCATCAAGCAGGAGGTATCTAAACTCATTAAAATAAGGTCCATTCGGGAGGTTAAATACCCGGATTGGATAGCAAACATAGTGTTAGTCCCTAAAAAGGGGAACAAATTAAGAATATATGTAGACTATAAGGATTTTAATAAAGTGTTTCCTAAGAACTCTTTCCCTTTGCCCAACATTGATCGCATGATAAATGCCATGGCTTGCCACAAGAGCCTTAGTTTTCTCGACGCTTATTTCAGGTAAAACCAAATAAGGATGAACATGGATGATTAGGAAAAAAACCTCATTCATCACTAAGTATGGCACATACTGCTATAACGTGATGCCATTCAAAATTAAAAAACGCCGGGGCCACTTATCAATACCTAGTAATCCGGATGTTCGAGGAACAAATAGGAAAATCAATGGAAGTTTACATTGACGAAATGTTGGTTACGTCTCTGTGAGCAGAGGACCATTTAAAATATTTGCAGGAAACCTTCAGCATATTAAAGAAATACAATATGAAGTTGAACCCGAAGAAGTGTGCGTTTGGAGTCGGATCGGGTAAATTTATTGGGTTTATGGTATCCAACCAGAAAATCGAGATCAACCCCGACACGATCAAAGCCATCAAAGATATCACAGTGGTGGACAACGTAAAGGTTGTGCAAAGGTTAACCAGATGCATAACCACCCTGGGGTGATTCATTTCGAGGTCTTCCGATAAAAGCCACCGATTCTTCTTAATACTAAAGAAGAAGAAAAAATTCTCGTGGACCTCGGAATGCTAGCGGGCCTTGGAGGAACTCAAACGATATCTATCGAGCCCACCACTGCTTCACACGCCGAAGGTAGACGAACAACTATACATGTACTTGGTAGTATCCGAGATAGTGGTAAGTGGAGCATTGGTCTGGGAAGAGCAAAGTACGCAATTTAAAATTTAGTATGTTAGCAGGACTCTAGGTGAGGCCGAAACTAGGTACCCTCACCTAGAAAACTGGCACTCGCTTTTTTAAGTGCCTCCAGGAAACTGAAACCATATTTTCAGTGTAATCCTATATACATTGTAACTACTTACCCATTGCGAAATATAATGCATAAACCCGAACCCTCATGACGATTGGCCAAATGGGCCATGGAAATCAGCAGCTACGATATTCAATATCGACCGGACAACCATTAAATCATAAAGTTTGGCAGATTTTGTGGCCGACTTTACGCCGGCCCTAATACCTAAAGTCAAAAGAGAGTTGTTGGTAAACTTAGGGACATCTTCAGGAATCTGAACCATCTTTACAGACGGTGCCTCGAACGCAAAAGGGTCCGAAATTGGCATCGTATTGAAGCCACCTACATACAATGTAGTTAGATAATCTATTACAACTATGAAATTGACTGACAACGAGGACGAATATGAGGGCGATCGAAGCTAAGTGCGACTCCCTCCTCATGGTGAACCAAGTTAATGGGACATTCGAGGTTAAGAAAAGAGCGAATGCAACCTAGATAAGTTACAGGTAACATTACATCGCTTAAGGAGTGGACTTTGCGACACGTACCTCGGGATCAAAACAACAAGGCCATTGCCCTTGCAAACTTAGTATCATCGGTCGAGTATGACGATCTCACCTAGGGGGCGGTCATACAACTCATGAGATTGGCAGTGGAAAAAGGTCACGCCGAGATAAACTCTACGAGCTTGACTTGAGATTAGAGAAATAAATATGTAGAATATCTAAAGACTAGGAAACTGCCCTCGGATCCAAAGGAATCGAGGGCCCTTCATACAAAGGTAGCCCAGTTTAGCTTGTCCGAAGACGGAATCCTATTCAGAAGAATGTTCGGTAGCCCACTAGCGATATGTCTAGGACCAGGAGAAACCGAGTATGTTTAGAGGGAAATTCATGACGGTACTTGCGGAAATTATTCAGGCGTCGTATCATTGGTTCGAAAGGTAATCAAAGCCTGCTACTACTGGATCGATATGGAAAAGGACGCAAAGGAGTTTCGTACAAATATGTGATGAATGCCAAAGACATGCTCCGATGATTTACCAACCCGGGGAGCTACTGCATTCGGTTTTGTCACCATAGCCGTTCGTGAAGTGGGGAATGGACATTGTTAGCCCTCTTCCATGGGCACTCGGTAAGGCTTAATGTATATTGTTTATGACTGTCTATTTTTCTAAGTGGGTGGAAGCCCAGACATGCGAGAAGATCAGGGAGAAGGAAGTCATTGATTTCACTTGGGACCACATCATATGCCGATTCAGAATATCGTCTAAGATCATGTGCGACAATGAGAAACAATTTATCGGCAACAAATTAAGGAAGTTTCTCGAAGATCATAAGATCAAAAGGATCCTACAAAATGTACTATCACCCCAGTGAAAACGGACAAGCAGAATCGACCAACAAAACCATACTTTGAGACCTTAAAAAAAGGTTAACCTACGCCAAAGGAAAATGGAAAGAAATCCTACCCGAAGTCCTATGGGCATACTGTACGATCTCGAAGTCCAGTACCGGGGCCACCTCGTTCTCACTAATTTATGGCACTCAAGCTCTAATATCGGTCGGAGAACCTAGTATCAAATTCTGATATGCAAAAAAAGGAATCGAATGACGAGGCCATGAGTACGAGCCTGGAGCTATTAGATGAAAGGTACGAAGCCGCCCTCGTCCAGTTGGCCGCCAAAAAATAGCGGATCTAGAGATATTACAATCGAAGGGCCAACCTTTGACACTTCAATGCCAGGGACTTAGTACTAACGAAGGTCACATTGAGCACCCGAAACCTGAATGAAGGGAAGTTGGGGCCGAACTGGGAAAAAGCGTACCAAATTATCGAGATCACCGGAAAGGGATCCTACAAACTCGGAACAATGAACCACGAGAAACTACTAAACAACTGGAATATATCTCACTTGAAACTATACTAATGCTAAGGTATAGCCCCAATCTTTCTTTTATTTACATTTTGAACTAACGCTTGAAGGTAAACAATAAGGAGTAGTACAAAATTTTAGGTCTGAAAGCATGCGTTGCGCTCTTTTTCCCTTGAACCGGTTTTGTCTCAAATGAGTTTTCTGGAAAGGTTTTTAACGAGGCAACAATGGATCATGCTAACTTAGAATAGAAGGCCGATCATGAATCGGGGTCAAAGATCGCATCACCAGTATCCGAGTCTTCTCTCTATGATCAATCTTGAGTAATGGTGTGTGGGGGGAGGGGGGGATTACCCTCGAATACCAACTTTAGCAAGGAAAGAAACTTCGTGATTGAATGGTCTAGGCTCGATCGATAGGATTTATTGTAAGGGCTAAATGATCAAATAAACCATTCCCACATAGGCTGCTCGAGCCTTGGAACAAAGGATGTACACATATATAACTATTATGCACAAGAATAAAAAAAAAGTCTTTTCTTTGCGGAAAATATCTTTTCTCTTAAAATTTTCCTTGCAATTCTTAAGAAATTTCCTACATCAGATCCCCTAAAGGTATCTAGCCCAAGGGCCACCTTAGTCCAAATTCAAACAATTACTCTCACTCGGGGACTGCCGTCTGAAAATAAACTCGGACTTTCCAAGCTATCGCGGCTCAGGAGCACAAGACCTATTAGGAAACGCCCAAATTTTAAAATCTACGGCCATCCCCACTCGGGAACTGTAATCTCAGGCAAGCCCGGATAACTCAGGATAACGAGCCCATTAGGAAATACCCAAACTAAAAAGGCTATGACCATATTAACACGCCTCGGAGACATCAATGACCCGTAAAAAAAATAACAAGGCCTTAAAATTTCTAAACCGGTTCAAAAAGGCTACCCTCGGCAAAGTATAATCTAAAAAAGCATAAGTACTTTAGGGAAATTTCAAGTCACACGAAAGCCCCACGATGCCTTAAATAAAGTAATATTAAAGGTAAGGATTGTTTGAACCTCCGAACATAACCTAACTATTTCGTGCTAAGGCATTTTAATCTTTACAAATATAAAATCAAAGGAAAAAACTCAGAAATTGCTGAAGGGAAAAAAACTTTATATACATATCAAAAGATTTTTACAAGGGCCAAAACAGCCTCGTTACAAATATTTTCAAAGGCCAAATAACCTCAACAAAAAAGAAAAGTACACAAGTACAAAGATACAAAAAAAAGGAAAAAAATATACAAGGCATTTAAACGGCCTGGTCTTCACCGGAGCCCGCCTCATCTCCAGGACCTTTGGGGTCTCCTCCACCCTCAGACTTGCTCAAGTATTCATAATCTTCATAATCATCGGGATAGGCCAACTTCTTGGCCTCGGCTTCAAGCACCTTGGCACTCTCAATTTCGGTCAACAAGTCAAAACCTCGAACATGAATTTCCTCGAGGGCCTCACTTTGGGATTGTTGCTTTGTTTGATCAAGAATAGCCTATGCTCGATCCTATGCCGCATAGGCATCAGACTTATATTGGATCACCATCTCGTCGACATCAGCTTTAATCACCTTGGCCGTTGTGAGCACGTGATTTTTGCCTCACACGAATTTCTCCCAAAGAAATCAAAATAAAATAATTCTCCTTTTGTGTGCAATTTTGTGAATTTTCGTGATATTTTCTGTCAATATTTGCATTTGTCCATACATGTTTATGTGTTTAATTAATAGAAAAATGCAAAAATATATTGCATTTACATTTAGGATTTAATTTTACATTTTAGGATCAATTAAGTAAGTTGTTGTTTTACAAAAATAAAAAATCCACAAAAAATAATGTATTTTACATTTTTAGTATTTAATGTTGAATTTTGTGTTTTCTTTGGTATTTAATTATGTTTGTGATAATCACTACTTAGAGTATAGGATAATTTGGTCAAGGATTAATTTAGGTTTGTATTTTTATTTTAATTAGAATTTTAGAAAATAAAAGAAAAGAAAAGAAAATAGAAGAGGAGAAATCAGGATGGGGCCAAATCCGGTTAATTCAAAGAGGCCCAAACCAAAATCCACCCAGTCCAGGCCCAAAATCAACCCCAACCTATGTCCGGTCCCCAGCTAAACCAAACGACACCGTTTGGCAAATAAAAATCGGGACCGTTGATCTCATTTGATCAGACAGTCCCCAGCTTCACCCGTTGCCCGACCCGCCTTATACCCGATCCGTCCAGCCCTACCCTGTAACAATACGACCCCGTTTCAATTAGTGAGTTAATAGGAGCCATTGGATTCTCATCATCCAACGGCCCAAATTAACTCACTAATTTTAATATACCTAAATCCCTACCCCAACCCCAACCCCAAACCAAACCCCCCCCCCACTCGTCTCTAACCTCCAGAGCCCTCTCCCTGTAACACCGCCATCCTCTACCACCGGAAATAGCCTCACGGTGGTTTCGGTGGCCCAAACACTTCCAGATTAACACCACCAAATAACCTCACTCTCCTCATTCCGAATNGATTCCCCGGTGGCGGCGCCACTTCCCCATAGCCCCAAATCAACGCCAAATGTCCACCCAACCTCCCTCACCCCTAATCTATCACCACTTTCATTCGAACTAGGCTAGAACCCTTCGAATTTAGATTCGAATGAACGAACCCTAAAAAACCAAACCACAGGCTTGATATGAAGTTGAAAAATTGAGGTCGTAATTGACCTTAGTCGTGTGTTCTCAGTCAAGAACACTCAATTACGATCCATTTTGACTTAAAATACAAAATTAAAGTTTCAACTCAAAAATAGATTTGAACCTGGTCTGAACTCTGAGGTATTTCTTTTCTTTTCTTTTTCTTTTTGTTGTTGTTATTTTTGTCTGTTAATTTTCTTTGTGTATCATGTCATGAAAAATAGTATTCATGGCTCTCATATAGGTGGCACCAGCATTCTTTAACCCAAACGGCATTATTTTGTAACAATACATCCCCCGTGGCATGATGAAAGTCGTTTTCTCTGCATCTTCCTCGTCCATCCATATCTGATGGTATCCGGCGAAATAATCAACAAAAGACTGCAACTCATGCTTGGCGCAGTTGTCAATAAGAATGTGTATGTTTGGCAAGGGGAACTCGTCTTTGGGACTGGCTCGGTTAAGATCCCGGTAGTCGATACAGATTCTAACCTTCCCGTCCTTCTTTGGTACCGACACGATATTGGCTAACCACGTTGGATATTCCACCACCCCGAGAACTTTGGCTTTGACCTGCTTAGTAACCTCTTCTTTGATTTTCAAACTCATATCGGGTTTGAATTTTCTGAGCCTCTGTTTTACCGGCGGACAGGCTGGATCTGTTGGCAGTTTGTGAGCTACAATTTCCGTGCTGAGACCAGTCATATCATCATACGACCAGGTGAATATGTCCGCATATTCTTTTAAAAGTTCTGTATATTCTTCCTTTTCTGATGGCGACAGGTGAACACTGATGCGAGTTTCATTGATATTCTCTGTATCTCCCAAGTTAATGACCTTAGTTTCTTCCAGGTTGGACTTAGGTCTATTCTCAAAATTCTCAACCTCTCTGACGACCTCTTTAGGTATTTTATCTTCTTCTGAGTCTATGTCCTTTTGTTGCGTTGTTTCGTTGCAAGTCACAGTCGTTGGTTCATCGTCAAGATAAGTAATAGTAATGTTGTATAAAATAGAGTAATGATAGAGAAAATAATAAGCGAGATATATATGATAAACTGAAATGCTTTAATTAAATTAAAAATTGTTTGAAACATCGGAGGTCTTTTCTGTCACGCCCCAAAACCGAGGGACACGACCGGCGCTCAACCGGAGGACCCCAGTCAAGCGGACCTAGAATTTC
>MU731501.1:0-11745 GCA_026770625.1 Nicotiana glauca
CACCCCCACCCCCACCCCCAAATGCCAACTTTTCTTTCATTCATTTCAGTGGAAGCACCCGTGACCTTTCAATCCTATGTCACGATTCTCCAATTTGTACCACTTTCTACCTAAAAAGATGACTCATTATTTCGTGCACAACGCACCCTAATAATCAATAAAATTAAAGAAAATTGCGCTTCCAATTGACAAAAAATGTTAGGTTATTTTTCTAGGCGATGGAAACAAAAATATTACTTGGTGATTTCTTCCTATTTGTCCAAGTCTTGGTGATAGAGTTATCTGGTACATATCTTGGTGGGAGGTAGCAGGTATCTCGTGAAATTAGTAAAGATGCACACAAGTTAACTTAAACACTATTGTTATCAAAAGAAAAATATTACGGTGATCTTTTTTATCTGTTTAATTTTGGTGCATGCATAAAGTTACTCGGTAATCATGGTTCAAATCGCAGTAGAGATAAAAAATTTAGAGGATTTTTTTTTATTTGTCTAAATTTTTATAGACAAAATAATCCATATCTACACTAGTAAAAAAATATATATGTTAAAGATCAATCGAGACGCATGCAAGTTAAATTGAACACTAGTATGATAAAGAAGCAAAAAGAGAAAGAAAAAGGCCAGTAAGTTAAATATTGTATTAACCTTTTTTATCCGTTTATGTTTCGATGAACATAATTACTCATTACCTATATTAGTAAAAAATGACCGAATCGTCATTTAAAAAAATAATTTTGATGCATGAAAGCTGACCCGAACGCTACCATTAGGAAGGAGATGACTCATTACTTAATACCACTTGAACTTTCCAACCCAACCCCAAAACCACACACAGACACAACGTCACAACATACATGTAATTATGTATATATAGCCAACTTGCAATGCATTTCAACATCTCTCTTTATAAGTTCTTGACACTTTTTGTTTTTTCTCCTTTTTATTCTCATTTGATAGTAATACTACTACTACTACTCAAATAAGAATGCAAAATTTTAGACCATTTCTTCATTTTACTATTCTCATTCTTCTCATCAATTTTGGCCTAATTCTTTGCCACACCAAAGGGCTTAGGCCAAAGAGAAATGCCAATGGAAAACAACTAACAGTGAATATGACACAAGTTCAACAATCAGAACAACAATTCATGAAATGGGTTCAATTTGTTGGAAGTCTTAAACATTCCCTTTTCAAAACAGCCAAAAATAAAATCTTCCCTTCTTTTACTCTTACTGTTGATAAAAATCCTTCTCATGGTGATTTTACTTCAATTCAAGATGCCATTGATTCTCTGCCTTTTGTCAATCTTATCAGAGTTGTTATCAAGATCCATGCAGGAGTTTACACGTAAGTCGCATTAATTTTTATCGATTATAATGGTATTCCAGCCAATTTGTGCGTACTTCAACTACTCTGTTGGATAGTATAGTCGTAGTCACTACGAGATGCGTAAAAACTGGCTCATGTTTTTTGAATTTATAAAATTTAATATTTTCGCTTTCTTTGGATGAGTGATTGTCATTGATCGCGTTCAAGCCAGTTTCCACGTATTTCAACTACTACTGGATAGTTGTAGTCGAGATGCGCGAAAGCTGACACGGTTGCTTTTTCAATTTATAAAATTGAATATATCTCCTTCCTTTGGATGAGTGATTGTCATTGAACATCTACATTCTACATTTTGTGATTTTTGTTGAAATTTTACTTTTTGAGTAGCTCAATTTGATGAAGACATTGAACTAATTTTTAACCATTCATTTCATAAATTTATTAAATTTTAGTTTTTCTCCTTAAAAAGTGTTTGTCTTGGTGTAGTATCATGTGTGTGACTCTCCTTTTCTTTGTTTATTCATCTGTCTTTTCTTAGCCTTTCACATGCTGTAATGTTTTGCAGTTGTAGTCAATAGTCAATTCTTGGAATTGTGATGAAAAGAATTTTCTTTTTGCTTTCTGTCCTTTGCTTTTGTCATTTACAGTCTTGTGATCAGATAGAAAATTTTAAAAGCATATGAGTAGTTAAGAGTTCTGTTCTTTTCAACTAAGACTATGAAAATGCCATTATCTTTTTTTTTTTTTGTTTTTGTTCCATATATTTGTTCAATATTGAAGGGAGTTTTAGTGCAATCGTAAAAGTTGCCGCCATATATTTAGAAAAGTTATGGGTTCAAATTGCAAAAATAGCCATTTGCAGAAATTCAAGATTAGGATGCATACATTTGTTCCAATGTTATTCGATCGTTCTCTAGACCTTCGCATAAAAGGTCGCCATGTAATCAGAAAGGTGACTGGTTCATATTGCAAAAATAGCCATTTGCAAAAGTGCACGATTAGGCTGCACGCATATGAGCCAATATGATTCGATCCTTATCTGGACCTGCACATAAAGGGTCGACATATAATTAGAAAGGTGCATAACAGGTTCAAATTGCAAAAATAGCCTTTTGCAAAAATGCAAGATTAGGCCGCATACATATAATCCAATGTGATGCGATCCTTCTCTAGTCCTTGCACATAACGGGAACTTAGTGTAGTGAGTTGCCTTTTATTTATATTGTTCAAGATAATGTCTTCAACTCTAAAGTTTTATTTCAATATTTTTAATTGAAATCTGAAATATTTTGCAGGGAGAAAGTAAATATACCACCATTTAAATCATTTATAACAATAGAAGGAGCAGGAGCAGATAAAACAATAATTCAGTGGAGCGATACAGCACAAACTCCTGGACCAAATGGAAAACCCCTTGGCACTTTTGGTTCTGCAACTTTTGCTGTGAATTCCCCTTATTTTCAGGCCAAGAATATTACTTTCAAGGTACAAACATTCTTTTTTTTGCCTTTTCACTTGCTTGGTCTTTTTTATTTTTTTTGGGAAAAAGAAAAATTGGTCCAACAAATTAAACATTGTCTCTTTCTCATGTGCATTCTAACACCCAAATAGCCGGTCATTCAACTGCTTAAACTAAAAATAACTATTGAAAGTATAATATATACATAACTTATGTATTATATGTGTATAATCAATATATATGGCTAGAAAAAATAAACAATAAAATATGACCGGCTACTTTTGTAAAGATCCCTTATTTATTTCGGGCCTGAAAAAAGTATCAGTATGTATGAGTCTAATTCCTTTTGTTGAAGCAGTGAATTTTAATGTGGTAGTTGGCTAGTTACTATTTATCAAGTTACCAATCAAAGGTTATTTTACAAATTTACCTGAACTTACCTTATAAATATTTGTGTAACTAATATATGCAGTTAGTATATAGAACTTAAACTCTTTTATTAATTTGGTGGTGGCCTCGCTTGGATACCATGTTAGAATGGCTTAACAATCTAATTTAAAAGTTTAAATTTCTGTGGCTATAAAATTATTTTATTAAAAGATTATGAGAAATTGAAAGTTAAATTATTTATAAACACAGAGAGGTATATATCATTCCTTTTACGGAAAATGGTTCAAAATGCCCCTAACCTATTGAAAAAGGTTTAAAAACACCTTTCATTCACCTATTGGGCTAAAAATACCCCTCCATCCACCTATTAGGCTAAAAATACCCCTCTACCAACCATTTTGGTTCACTTGTGCCCTTTGACCGTTAGGTCAATGCTAAATTAATTTTTTTTTTATAAAACAAAAAAAAAATTATTTTGCAAAATAGTTTTTTTTTTAAACTAATGAACCCAATAGTCCACTAATTTGGTAAAGTTTTTTTTTTCCAGTTTTTACAAAAAAATATTTTTTTAAAGTATTTTTTTATTAAAAACTTGAAAAAAGTTTTAAAAATAGTAAAACAATGTTTCTAATAAAATATTTTTGTTTTTAAAAAACTGAAAAAAATATTTTCAACAAAATATTTTCGTTTTCGAAAATATTCCTTTTTCATTTTTTTCAGTTTTTTAAAGCATTTCGTTTTATTTTCGTTTTTCAAATTTTGTTTTAAAGTAAAAATATTTTTGTTTTTTTTAAAAACGATAATATTCTGCTGAAAATATTTTTTTCAATTTTTAAAAACGAAAATATTTTATTAAAAAGAATGTTTTCTGTTTTTACAAATATTTTTCAGTTTTTACCAAAAAACAAATGCTTTAAAAACTGAAAAAAAAAACAAATAAAAAATATCTTTTTGTAAAAACTGAATTAATATTTGTATAAACTGAAAAAAGAAGAAGAAGAATTTACTAAATTAGTGGACTATTGGGTTCATTAGTTTAAAAAAATAAAACTATTTTGCAATTTTTTTTTTAAGTTTTACCAAAAAAAAATAATAATTTAGCATTGACCAAACGGTCAAAGGACATAAGTGAACCAAAAAGGTTAATGGAGGGGTATTTTTAGCCCAAGGTGGATGAAGGGTATTTTTAAACCCTTTTCAATAGGTTAAGGACATTTTGAACCCTTTTCCGTTCCTTTTAAAACAGAATGAACAGAAAAGTGTGTCATTTAAACTGAACAGAGGTAGTATTTAAAATCTGCAACACTATATTATTACCTTTTCTTTTTGTCCAATGTTGTGTATATTAGAAATTCTTGGTTTTGGGTTTAATTTGTGAAAGTTAAAAAGAATGATGAGAATAATTAAAATGCAGAATACAACACCAGTGCCAGCAGCAGGAGCAATAGGAAAACAAGCAGTAGCATTTAGAATATCAGCAGATACAGCAGCTTTTGTTGGTTGTAAATTCTTGGGTGCACAAGATACACTCTATGATCATTTGGGTAGACATTATTACAAAGATTGTTATATTGAAGGCTCTGTGGATTTCATCTTTGGCAATGGCCTTTCTTTCTTTGAGGTAATTAATCACTTCTCTTCCCATAGCAGAGTATCAAATGGTTGGTGTTTATTTAATTTCCATGTTCTTTTGATCATCTAAAATCTTAATCGCTTTATGTTTGAAAGGATTTAAGTTATAGACAGACAATGTTAAATTTATAGTATTAGCGTACTTTAACACGTGACAGAAATAGACTTTTGTGGTTCGGTCCTTTCTTGAACTCCGCGAATAGCAAAAACTTAGTGCACCGGGCTGACCTTCAGTAATAAAAGGTGTGATTGACTCTATATAAAAACATGGAAATGGAAGTGGAGGATTGCTGAGTAACATTTCCACCAACAACTTGAGAATTGAGAGTTTTGATAAAGCTTTCCCTTATTGCTACTATCTTTCTATTGAATGAGATACTTTCTATGTGGTAACTCTTCTTTTTTGGGATGTACTCCTTCCGCTTCAAAATAAGTGATTTTTTAATCTTTTTGTTGTGGTTCAAAATAAGTAATTTTTTTAGATTTTAAGAATGAATTAATTATTTTTTTCCTACATTGTCCTTGGAGTAAATAGTATTAGAATATGTGTTAGGAGTGTCTATGCGAGATAGTAAAGGTTAATATGGTCAACTTCATTGCTAATTAATATTAAAAATTAGATTTCTTAATTTGTGTGAAAATATCCAAAGAATTATTTATTTTGAACCGGAGGGAGTATCAATTATCTGAAGGCATTTTTAATCTACATTTTAAAATTGGAAAAAGAAAAAAAGAATCCACCTATTTGTTATGGAATATTCCTTTAGTCTATAGGTTAAAGAGTTTGTGTTATATGCTTAAACGCAATATTGTCAAATCATGTGAGTTGATGTTGTATGTATATGTATGTAGGGATGTCATTTGCATGCAATAGCACCAGTGACAGGAGCAGTAACAGCACAAGGAAGAAGCAGTATGTTGGAGGACACTGGTTTTAGCTTTGTCAACTGTAAAGTCACGGGTTCTGGTGCTTTGTACCTTGGAAGAGCTTGGGGTCCCTTTTCTAGGGTTGTCTTTGCTTACACTTATATGGACAATATTATCATCCCTAAAGGTTGGCATAATTGGGGTGACCCTCTTCGTGAAATGTAAGTTCCTTCTACTATTATCTATTTCGTCCTCCCGTCCGTCTTATTTTATATGTCGGTGTTTAATTGAATACGGCTTTTTTTTTTTTTGATACATATCAAGAGCATACTTAAAACTTGTAGTCCTAGACAGAGGTGGACCTACCCTTTGGGTAAGGGGATCACCGGCCCCCCATAACGTCAAAAAAAAAATATGTGTATATATCTTAAATAACATATAGTAGTATATATCAAATCTTAGGCAGTTGCATTAGTCGATTCAAATCTTAGGCAGTTGCCTGGATTCAATTCTGACTCCAGCATTTTGCTCAAATTTTTATTCGATAATGATGTTCCCGCCACTTTCAAATCCTGAATCCGGTTCTGATCCTAAATGACATTTCTATAGCTATATCAACATGTCATTAAGGTTAAAATGCAAGTTTTAAAGCTACAAAGATAGGGTCAGAGCTAGTGAGCGGAAGGGGTTCGTCCGAACCCCTTCGCCGCATGAATCCTATTCCGCCTGAAAATTACACTAAGGTTAAAATTATTTTTATGCGTATATATTAGATGTCAAATTCGCTTCATATCTTCATTTTTTTTTAATTCTCTTGATTGCCTCTGCTACTGATTAAAGAGTTCTAATATATAGAAATATATCAATTTTTGTGGGATATACTAAACATAAAAAAGTGTCTTAACTTATTCCGCAGTTGGCTGATCCAAATAGACTTTAGACAGATGAAATCTAAACTCTTTTTAAAAAAATATATAAAAAAAAATATCGCTCTTGTAGTACCACTAAAAAGATGGTGCAAGTCCTACCTAATATTTAAAAAAATAGATTTAACCTTTTGATCAATCAATATGGAAGGCCTTACACTTTTTCATTAAAGAATTGAATCTAGACTAGATAAGTTTCTTTTTTTCTTGCCAAAAAATACCAAAACTAACAAATCCACATACTAAAGTGTGGCTAAGCTTATAAAGCACAAAATTAATTATAGAATTACCTTTTGCTATATATAATATATAGTTGGCATGGGACGGTGACCGTCCCTTTTATCTGTTCTTTCTGTTACCATATATTTACACAAATTGTATTGGAAATTTGTCATATTAACCTTTTCCAGAGTAGCACTAGCTTCACTATTCCACTATCTCCATACAAATTTGTTCATCATCCTTTAATAATATACACATTGTCATCAATCATCATTTCTTAGTGGGGCCATCAGTTCGAACTTGATAAAGAAAAGTTATTGCTAATGAAACTTCGGATTAATTCGATCAGTAAATTTCGAATATCAAATGAATTATGTAATAATTTGTGACATATTTTGAAGAAAAATTAAACATGAAACTACAGATACAAATCTAAAATTTGAAATCAGTCTATGTTGAATATACATTTTAAAATATTGTCTAATATATAGTTCGAGCAGAAAGTATTGAGAATGCTCATGTCCATGGTCGAAGAGTTGCATATATGACCACGTGTAGTGGCAGAGTTAGGATTTTAACCAAAGTGGGGTCAAATTATGAAGAAGTAGACGCAAGAAGAAGTCAAGGGATGTCTTTATATATACATATAAAAAACCAAGTTATACAATGTAATCTTTTGACAAGCGGGCGTTGAATACATGTGGCTCCGCCACTGAATGCGAGTCTATTTTAAATTATCAGTTGTGATCCACATGTAATGCACAACATGTAAATTAAAGGGGTATACTAAAAAGCCACTACATACCAAAAAAAAAATATTATTCTTTTAGGATATGTTTAGCTTAATTGGGAGAGATTAGTGACCTTGTGCATGCAGATAATGTATCATATACATACAACTAATTGGTTATGCTTAAGTAGTAATCATTGGCTAATTATGGACAGATCCATACAGATAATATTATTTTTTATTTAAATCCATTGTCTTTTTATTATTAATAATTAATGTTACTTTTTTGGACAGGACTGTATTTTTTGGGCAATATAAATGTAGTGGACCAGGGGCAAGTTTTGCAGGAAGAGTTTCGTGGTGCAGAGAACTAACTGATCAAGAAGCTAAGCCTTTTATTTCACTTAGCTTTATTGATGGCTCTGAATGGATTAATTTTTAAAGAAATAAATTAGCTGCACCACAATTTTTTTTTTTTAAATTTGTTTATTTTGGCTTGTTTTGTAAAATCCATGTATCTTGTAGTTGTTCAAAGAGGCATAGAGTAGAAAAATATCTGTATGAATAATGAAAATTCAAAGAGTATAACAGGAGGTGAGATTTTCTTTTGAATGGAGTATATGAACTTCATATCAGCACTTCAACCATTAAATGTTGGGAAAAAAAAGAAGAAGAAATTTTCAGCATCTATATATAAATATACTATAGGTAAGGGGTTTGAGTCATGGAAGCAACTATTAATATTTGTATTAGGGTGAATAGATTGTGTATATCAACCCCTTGGGTTACGATCATTCTCCGAATTTTGCGTATATGCTGGATGCTTTATTCATTGTGTTTTTTTTTCCGGAATGTATTGCGTTTTTATTAAGGGGTGTGAATGGGAAATGGAAGGGGCATCTCTTGGATTGTACCTCTTCATCTCACCCTTTCGTTGTCTATAAATTTAGAGGTTTGGCCTCATTTTTTAAATATAGAAAAATCTGAAAATTTCTTCCCCTCTTTTCTATTTGCATTATTTTCAAATAAATATAAGTATCAAGTGTGATTTGCTCCGTCTGTTAAGTTCGCTGAACTTCTGTAGTTTCGATTGCCAGTATTGCAGAATAGTTATTCCGTTCTATCCTGGGAGGAATTAATCCAAAACCTTGGGCAACAGTGAGGGGATTAAATTCCTTAAGGACACACAAGCAACTTGTGGGCTCAGAATTATTATTTCACGTTTTGTTTATTGAACTAACGTTTGTTTATTTATCTGATTTTCTGATTTTTAACACAGTATCACCAACAATCTTAAGGAATTTATTTTTATTCTCTGTGTTCGTCTTAATACTGTTTGTTGGAGACTAAACGAGAAAGGAAAATTGGAGGTTACAGTAATCGATAGACCAAGACATAGAAAGAAAATAGCGACATTGACTGGTTGTCTGGCGGATGTTGGATATTAATTTAAGAAGAACAAATGTCTTCCCTGTTGTCCGTAAGGTTTGCCAATCACTGCTTCTAGAACCAATTCAACCAGAGAAGATGTCTACATTTGCGGCAATTCTTGCCCTCAACAGAAAATGTGCAATAAAGGTGAAGTGCTGGACCATTTCCTTATGTCGATTACGATTAAGAGGTATAAATTAATACTCCTTTTGTGAAGCAACGAGAAAGAGCTTTTCTTAAATGTCGTTACAAGTACTACAGCCAAAGTCAATTTGTGGTGACTCAAGATCGCCTATATATGCTGATGATTTTCTCTATTTAAATGGGACTGATTGAGAAAGGGAAAGGAAGTGAATTTGTGTGGTGGCGTTGTCTAGTGAAACTGTGAAAGTTGGATCTCGATGTCGAAGATCCAGTAAATCACCACAAGTAGCAACGATATAAAACCATAAGGCTACACCAAGGATAATGATGAAATCATTGTTGTGGCCACGAAACATTAATGTTGCGGTTCATGAGATTACTTTAAGTGTGATCATCAAGCGTACATTAAACAAATTCTACGCCTCAATACATCACTCTAATCTGTGCAGGATCAATTGAGGCCAATGTGAAAACTGTTAGCCGTTATTATATTAAGTTTCATGGTGTTTCTATTGAAATCATCAAGTTCGTTGAGAGTAAGTAACCGAACACTGTTATGAAACGTCAGGTAGATGGAATCTGATCCATAATTCCATAATGGAAAATTAAGTTGGATAAGAGACTTTGGTCCTCTACTTTCTTCTGTTTTCTAACGGCTTCAAACGTGAAAGGCTGGATACTTTATTAAATTGAGTCCAATTCTTGGATAGAAAAGGAAGAAAAAATACAACTAGTGGTTTCAACGAATGAGATATCAAGTTGGAACCTTGCACCTGCTGTTGATTATAAAATGTTGGAACCTTGCACCTGCTGTTGTGTTTGATTAGAGAAAAAGATCAAACTGTTTAAAGTGCTATAATGGCTTAGTTGGAAAACTATTTGAAAGGGAATTAAAATTTTCGTGATTTTCTACATCCATTATGGAGAACAAAATCTTCGTGATTTTCTACTCCTACTTCGAGATCAAAATCTGTGTGATTTTGTACTCGTTCGTTGAGATTAAAATCTTCGTAACTTTCTATTCATTTGTTGGAAATTAAAATCTAAGTGACTTTATACTCGTTTTGGAGATTAAAATCTTGGTGATTTTCTACTCCAATTTATTATTCGGTTTGAAGATTAAAAACATCACCGTTTATTAAATTTGATTGTGTCACATATTATTCGGTTTGAAGATTAAAAACTTCACCGTTTATTAGATCTAGTTGTATCAGATGTTACTCGGTTTGAAGATTAAAAACTTCACTGTTTATAATTCTGAATGTGTTAGATTAGTTTGAAGATTAAAAACTTCACAATTTATAAATTCTGACTCTGTCGTGATACAAACAACAATTCTTGTGGTTGGCTCTACAACGTAATAGGGGTGGTGAATGTGAATCTCCTTTTCAAGAAATATGTTTGGAATGTGGTATTATTTATCAAACGATTGCCCCTTACTTAGCACAATCTAATGGAATTGTGGAAAGAATGAGTAGAACGTTAAAAGAGATGATAAAATGCCTTGTTGTAAGTTCTGATTTACCCCAAATCTTGTGGGGAGAAGCTATTCTTACAACTAACTGAATACTCAATTGAGTTCCCCGTAGCAAAACAGAATCCATTCATATGAAAAATGAATGAAAGGAAGAAAACCCAACTTGAAATATTTTCAAGTGTGGGGGTTATTTGGGTAAAGTGAAAGTTCTTAAACCCAAAAAGGATATAAATCGGATCGGAAATTATTGATTCCGTTCTCATAAGATATGCAACAAATAGTAAGGCATATCATTTTCTGCTTGATAAATTAGAAAATCCCGATATTCATATTAATACGCTAATCGAATCAGATAATGCTAAAGTCCTAGAGAATATTTATCCGTATAAAAAAGAATGTGAGTCATCTAGTGAAATATCTAAGTGACCTCGGGAAGAAGCAAAGGAAAGTACACCTAATAAGGTGAATCCAAGATGTCAAAGGACAACTGCTTCCATTGGATCATATTTTCTGACATTCTTATTAGAAAATGAGCTTCAAACTTTGGAAGAAATTATGTCTTCCTCGGAAAGAAATTGTCAATAGTAAGATAGAATCCATATTAAGTAATCATACTTGGTAAAATGGTTGATCTTCCTCCAGGAAATAATCCTTTGGATTCTAAGTGGATTTTTAAAAGGAAAATAAAAGCTGATGGTATTATTGACAAATATAAGGCAAGATTGATTAAGGATTAAGACAATGAGAATGTCTTGATTATTTTGACACATGCTTACCGGTAACCAGAATTAAATCTATTGGGATGATAATAGCGTTAGCCGTCGTATATGGCCTTGAAATGCATCAAATGGGTGTAAAGATAACCTTCTTAAATGGATATTTGGATGAAGAAATCTAAATGGAACAACCTGAAAGGTTTGTGGTTTCTGAAAAAGAAAAGAAGGTGTGTCGACTTGTTAAGTCACTTTATAGACTAAGACAAGCACCCAAACAATGACATGCGAGATTTGACCAAATAATATTGTCAAATAGTTTCAAAAATTAATGAGTGTAAACAAATGTGTTTACATTAAGAATACTTCAAGTCATATAGTCATTATTTGATTATATATAGATGATATGTTGATGAAATATTT